>APFE030499864.1:12689-84957 GCA_000404065.3 Pinus taeda | reverse complement strand
CTTAATTTACATTTCTTAACTTTTAAATTTTTTTAAATAGATTTATTTTCATCATAATAAATACATTAAATATATCTAGACTTCATACTTAAAATTTTAGAAATTAAACAAAATATTAAATTAGTCTTAGAATTAATTAATAATTGTTGGGTATCACCATTGTGGTCAAACCAAATTCCATAGGTGTTAGTCAACGATCGCATCCCTGAATATAAGGATCCACTACAGACGAGATGGGGTTAGTCCATGTCATGAAACACATGGGGAGGCATTGGTAAACCAAAAGCCATAGGTGTTAGATCACATCCCCAGAGATAACGATCTAGTAGACACGAGATAGGGTTAGTCCATGTCACAAAACACATGGGGAGCATTGGTAAACAAAAAGTCACAGGTGTAGTCACTCCATGTCACGAAACACACAGGGAGCATTGGTAAACCAAAAGCCACAGGTGTTAGTCAACTATTGCATGCTAGAGATAACAAAGCACAAGAGAGAGCATTGGTAAACCAAAAGCCACAGGTGTTAGTCAACTATTGCATGCTGGAGATAACAATAATTTATACAGTGTCCAACAATAATTTTAATTGTGTAAAAAAAATTATATTGACATTAGTGGTTTACATCAAATCAATTTTAAATTTTCCGTTATTTTATATTTTCTAAAAAATAAATTTAAATTTAAATATTTATTTTTCTTTAGTTTTAAATTTTACTTATATCTATTTAATTATCATTAAAACTTCATCTTAATTTATTATTAAGATACTGATATGCCATTTCAGATTTACTTATATCTATTTTAATTGTCATTAAAATACTTCAGTTTTAATCGTTATATACTTGATTTCCTGTTTCAATTTTAACTTTTGCTGTGTTACTTTCAATCTTAATATAAAGTCATCATTATTTATACAAAGAATTTAATTAATATAAACCAATTAAAAATAAAAACCCAAATGTCATAATTAATAAAGATAATTATTATAAATATTTTAATTCAAATTTATGTAAATATATAATCTAATATTTTTTTTATATAAATATATTTAACATATTAAAATTAAAGAATAATATATTAAATAGTTTTTAGGTTCCCTTTATAAATTTTATTAAGAAAAAAATTGCTATATTTCATACTTTTCACAAAAGTGGAAAAGTGGAAAATTGAAAAATTATATTTATAAATAACATTAGTGGCTTAATATCCTAATATAATTTGGAATCAAATTTGAAGTGGTCCTTCCTGTCCGATGTAATCGTAGCCTATCTATGCACATGTGTCTTAATATTTGGAAGCTAAAAGTAAATGTAAATTAGAAATCTGAAGTGATCTTTCCCATCCTAAATGTTCCCATGAACTTTAATATATAAAAAATAAAATAAATATAAATATAAATGTCATTACCTAAACATATAAATGCAACTTGGAATCATAGATCACATTCTATGGTCGTTCCAATCATACCTTTTTAATTATTTCGGCTCAACAACAGAGATCTGAATCAAAGTGAACTATTAATTTTACTTTGTACTGTACACATTGCATATCCCAAATCTGCGATCAAAATAAAAATACCCATACCCTAAACCACTTCAAAGATTCCCCATACCCTACAACAATGTCAACATTACAAAAACCCAAAAGTTACAAAAACTTTAGAACATTATCAAAGATATTCTTTACTCTACAACTTCTTACAAAAACCCAAAAGTTACAAAAACTTTAGAACATTATCAAAGATATTCTATACTCTACAACTTCTTACAACCTCTTAAGCTGTAGAATTGAGGCTTCTGTGATCCATCATATTCATAAAAAGAACATCGGCCTAATCGGCTTTCCATATAGATATATTTCGATGGAGGCCCAAATTGGCTTTCTCCAAAATTCCCCACTGGGTTGCCAAATTCTTTCTCACAGCAAAAAATATATTACTGAACCTACACACAGTTGATGTGCAGTGAGATCATCATCTGAGTTACAGGTACCATCCATGGCTGGACTCAGCGATCTCTAAAACAGTCATAACCTTGTTTATTAATTTATACAGTAGCCATAAAATTCAACCCTATACACACATTGCAGGATGCAGAAACCTTTGTCCCCACTGCCTACAAACAAAACGCAGCCGATCCACAACATGAATGGCAGAAAAAAACAAAGAACCAAAATATCAAACCACAGATTTTTCAAAATTAATTACAGGTATAGAATTGGGCCAATTCCTCCAGCGTTGAATCGCTCTGAATTGTCTCCGGATCGGCGTTCTCCAACATCCACACCAAATGCTCAAACAACACAACCTCGCAGTCCACGGAGAAGCCATCCCTAAATTTCTCGACGATCAAAACCCTAACCAACGGATGGTTGAGATACTCGGCATTTATGAAATATCGCCTGCTACACTTGGCAACATACACCGTCTTGTAACCCTCGGGCGCTTCGTCTAATTTCTGGTCATCTGCATGGAGAAAACCCGCAGGTTTTTTTTCTGCAAAACAGTCGAGCGCGCCATCAAATGCGGGATTCCAAATAACGTTACTGTACGAGCGTTCCATCCTGGCTCCGGAGCTGTGCCACTTCTTGAGAATGTTCTTGATCTTGCCCAACTTGCTTAATGTCTGCACCATTTTTCCTAACAAGTCATTACCCCTAGCCTTGAGCAAAAGCCCTTGCCGATCCCTTGTTCAATTGTTTTATAATACCAGGTCTACTTCAAACCTCTGCAACCATGTGATTTTTTACTTTTGCATGTGACCTGCCATAGGAAATTGAAGGATCTCAGCATGTGATCTTCCATGGGAAATTGAAGACCCTTTTGTTTGAATCTGCATGTGATCTGTTATGGGCAAATACGAGATTCAATGGAAACACAAGGAGATTTGCAAATACGAGATTCAATGGAAGCAAAAGGAGATGGTTGGACTTAATGGCCAGAGGAGGAGAATTAATGTGAAACTAAATCTGAAGTTTGTAGTTTGTATTATGTAACATAAATAATGATTATAAATACAACTCCAGCATATTTATAATGCCTGACAGAGACAGCTGGTGATGCTGGTGGCGTAGCCCAGGGCATGATAGTCTGTGACATAAATAATAACTGGTGGTCAATTATAAATTACCAGTCAATGAAATTCATAAGACATGACACAGAGGCAGTTGTTGGTACCGGAGCACATGGCATGACACAGAGAAAGTGAATGAGGCATAAGGGG
This sequence comes from Pinus taeda, assembly GCA_000404065.3. Classification (NCBI taxonomy): domain Eukaryota; kingdom Viridiplantae; phylum Streptophyta; class Pinopsida; order Pinales; family Pinaceae; genus Pinus; species Pinus taeda. The sequence continues at coordinate 81,734 of APFE030499864.1, read as the reverse complement.
TGAGAAGACACAGCTGGTGAGAGGACGCCAGTACATTTACATCCTGAAACCGATGTTAGTTATTATTATTATTAAAAATGTTGGTTATGCTAAAGCGTTTGGTGTATTAAGTTGGTTATCGTGTTGGTTAAAAATGTGTCTAATATTCTTTAGGCCTAGTTTAATCGAGCAAAAATGGTACGTTTTGAGCGGGTGAATTTTATTGAAAATTTAGTAGAAATTTGTAAAAATCACATATATAATTCCGTCATTAAAAAAAAATATTAATATTTATTATTTATATTTATTAATAAATTATATAGTAAATTATTGTTTTTAAAATATATTAAATTTATATTAACCATGTGAATAAAAGTTAACTTATTTCTCTCTATACGAAACTGTAATTTGGCCAGGGATGTTTGGCTTAAGCAAGTGGGGAGGATTCGGTCTAAAGAATAGCAACAATAAGATAGGTAATTCTAATTAATATTCTTAATTAAAAATTATAAAATAAATTTTTAATCGAAGTGTGAGCAGGTAAATTTGGATCATTTCAATATGTGATGGGTATTTTATGGATCCCAATGTACTCCTATGCCACCCTCCACATGTATGAAGCACATGGAGGGGTGGCTGATTGCATGATCGCAATCAATGCAAGGTGGGAAAGTGGTAATAGAATAAAAACTCAGCAAGCTCTCATTTTTTTCATCAATGAGATTGATAAGTACTCCATCTGTGATTTGTTTTGGCATAGTGTTGGAGTAGAGAAGTTCGGCAGGGCATTGAAGAATTTTGTGGAGGTATTTCAAAGGGCTCGAGTTCTCCTACAGTTGGTTCAGGTTGCTGGCCTCGAGTATGTTCTCTGACTTTTCACGTATCCCTTTGTCATGAATCATCTTTCTTGTTTGCGGGTTTCATGGAAGAAGGGATGCACCATGAATAGGTTGGTCTCGAAGAGGTATTCCCTAGAAGAGGGTCATGTTGTTACTAAATTGTTTGAAGGTTGTCTGTTTTTTTATATTCTTGTGCCTATATTGTTTTGGATTTATGTTGGCTTGCATGGGCATGTTCTTGGTAAGGCCTATGGGTCACCCATTTTCTCTTTGGCTATGTCATTGGAGTACTTGCTTAAGTGTCTCTTTCGTCATATGTGATCGTGGCCCTATATTATCAAGGTCTAAGTAGGGAAATGGCTTGGTTTTTAATGATAACCTCCACTGGTTTGCATTCGGTTGGACTTATGTCTATGAGCCTTGGAATTACTCATGTTTCTGGGGCCTGCGTTGCAAAAAGAGATATCGTTGGGCTTTGTATGGGTTGTAGTTCTCACATTTGATCACCGTAATAGGTCCCTTGACTAGGTGCGACCCTTGGAAGCTCTCAGCTCCTAGGTTTTGGCTCGCTCTAGATCAGCTTTCTGATTTTAATTCAGCTGATTTCAGTTTGTCTTGTTAGTCCCTAATCACCAGCATTATGGCTCATGTTTCTTCTGGGAGTTGAAAGACCACCACGGGTTCTTATGGTCTCAAGAAGCAGACCAAAGTAGCGAGAACATTCCATTCTACAAGTACTTCTTTTGAAAAAAGTCGTGGGCGTAAGTCCACCCCTAAGATTATTGATGAAGCAACCACTGCATATCATGCAAGCTTAGCCCAGTTCGTTGGCTCATAGCTTAATGGGAAGTGGAGTTAAATAAGAAAGTTGAGCTTTTGGACATTGGTGTGGATGATTAGCAGACCCTGGTGCCTAATCCTGAGCACTCTTGGGGTCGTACTTCTCACTACAAATAGAAAATTCACTTGTATTGGATGATAAAGAGCCTTTTGGTTAAGGCCTTGGAGCACATTTATTCAGGCTCGACGACAACAACACAGAATTTCCTAGATTATAGTCAGGATTTTCATCAAATCAAGTTCCATGTTCAGAAGCAAAACAGACGCCTCAACCACACAGAACAACACATCCCATGCATTCTGCAATCTGAGCTTCATGGGTCAAGTGCAAAGGACCCAACCCCGGTTGACTCAACTAATGATGAGTAGTTGGTGTATCACCTTTGTTTTGACTTTTAGTGTATGCAACAATTTCTGTCTTTTCAATACTTTCAGTATGTTTATAGATATCTAGATGTTAGGAAGTGTAAAGAAAATCACACCTTTTTAGCATGGTTGGATAGACTTATTCTATTTTGTTTCTAGATGGCTTATCATGTTGTTAGGTGGTCAATACACATGTTTCCCTCAAGGCAGGTTGAGGCCACCTAACCATTTAGCACATGGATGTAACCTTTTTTATTTTGAAAGATAATGAAAGGAAAAGTCCTACCAAACTTACAAAAAAATATAAAATAAATATGTATTTCAATTATATGTAATTATAATAATTATATAATGATATTATTGAAAAAATGTAATTGTGTTGAAATATTTTATAATTTCATATCTTAGAGATATTGTTATGTAGATAAGATATCACAATCATTATATGATAGTTTCAAATAAATATAATATTTATAAAAATAGTAATCAAGAACCAAGAACCAGAGCATGCTATTATTTGGGTTCTTTCTCACCAATTTATATGAAATTTCATGTGTGTGGGTTAATATTTGTTTTTAATAGTAATTTTTTTTAATCATGGATATTAATGTTAATGTTATATAATACAATTGTATTAATTTTATTTATGGATGTTAAATTTATTTGTATATTAGGGGAGAGGTGATGGGGTAATAATTTTCTTTAATGATCAATACGATAATAGATATGTCTTGGGTGTAGATCATATTTTCAACAATGTTGTTGAAGCCTATTCTTTATATTAAGGACTAATGTAAATATGGAAATTCAAGAGGTGATTGGTTTTTGTCATTCTCTGAATACAATTCACCATTTATATTCAGGATCTCTTTGCTTGCATACAAAGTTAAGTCAAATTTTCAAGCAGATTTATCAATTGTATGAATCTATCCCTAATAAGAAATGTATCCATGTTATCAAATCAAACAACTCCAAGGATGATGGCATGTCTAATTTGGGGTTAATACTAAATCAAGGTTAATTTTAGTGGGAGGGGCAAAAGGGGCATGTCCCTCTTCCTTAATGGTTAACAAGGAGAATCACAAATCAAAGCTGAGAAATAACTCTTCATGGTTTAATCTAACATTTTGATGTGCACTTAGTTTTTATTAGGTCGTTGATGGCTTATCTACAAGTGAAATAATTAGGCCGATAGGCCTTTCCTTTGAAAGGGACCTTCGTCGTCCCTTTCATTTTCATGTTGACACGTGGCGTGAGATTCTTTTTCATTCCTGACTCTGGCGAACTAGGCAATTTGCTTAATATTTATTGAGGCTTGAATCCAGGGTTGACACCTGTCGTGAGCGGGCATTCATGGTCTCCTTGCGTCATGGTCTCAACTGATAATCTTTGCAGCTGGCGCGTTCTATTGCACGGGTCTCGCAAAACCTCAACTGAACACTGTTATGCCAACGCCTTTCTCCAAGAGCCAGAATGTGCACATTCCAGAACTCCTCGACCTCCCATTGCGCTAGAGCTCCTATGTTTCATGTCATTTTTGGAAGCTACTGGGTCATGAACATTGACTATGGCTTCAAGCTGTTCGACATTTCCAGTACTTGCAACCCACGCCCGACAATGGCTTCATGCTGCTGGGCTACTCCAAGGCCTCCCCGCTCTTCGAGGGCTTCCCCGACAAGCACCTCCCCTATCACAACATGACACGGATGGGCTGCGACACCTTCTACGACTGCCCTTCTTGGGTTGGATTTGGCCAGAAGAGCAGAGTCACCAGGCCCCCACCCTGCTGTGGGATCCCTTATTCCTCCATTGGCTCCCTGAATCTCTCGCACCTCCAGTGCTACTCTTACGCCACTGTCTACTATTCATCCCCCATCAAGGTCGCTAACTGTAGGGAATGGTCATATGGGATTCAACTCAACCCTTCGCTGCCAGAGGATTCAGACTTCTGCAAATCCTGTAAAACCTCCAAGGGCGTTTGCGGTTACCCAAATGGAGAAGATAGAAGAGGTAATGTTACCATTTTGAATGATAGCTTCATCTGTTTTGTTTGTGCTACATGACTTTTTATGCAGCCATTAGGTTAGCATTACTGAAACCTGATATTTAGCGCACACACGCCCTTGTTAAATCGCTTTCGAAATGATACTTTCATTCCCTTGGACTCTAGGTTTAGGGCTTCATATACATAATTTCGTATGATTTAGGTTAAAAGCGTTTTGTGCAAAATAGGGTTATCTTAAGAATGCTTAAATTTGCAATTAGGGCATGGGATCTCTGGCGAGGTCATGAGTTTAGTCTCACCCATATGGCACGAATTTGAAAGGGATGATTGTGAGAGCAAGTTCCCAGAGATTTTGGTGAAATAGTCACCCAGTATATAATCCAGAGTTCCGTCTTTGATCCAGAGTCCTCTTTGCTATACAGTCATATGGAAAAACAGTAGTAACAGTTTTACATGTTTGGGTTTTTGAACCAATAGATGCTATGTACTCTAAAGTCCTGGTGGTGAGATGCCCATGTGTTTGCTTGTCTGTCACTATGTGCAAAAAAATACACTTTTTAATTTATTTAAATAATCATAATGTTAAAAAAAATTGAAGAATTATTCATCTTATTTACCATATGGAGCATTATGGAGTGCTCTTTGTATGCATTTTCCACAAATATTGTGTGTTCGAGAGTCTGCTTCTGTTAAGAAAATGCCCGTTGGCAAAGAATTAGGTTTTGTGAATTATTGCAGAGGAGCGGGGCCTATGTGTGCGCAATTTTAGAGCACTAGTCTTTGATTTCTTGCAGGACTGCAGATATGAAGTCACTTTTTTTTGTCTACAACTGCAAAGAATTATTGGATTCATTATGTGTGTATGCTTGTACAAGGTTAGGCCATTAGGGCATATACTTATTGTTACATCTCTTCTTGTGAAATTGTAGGTTTATTTGCAACAATTTTGGAGAATGATGGAACCTGGGGAGGAGCAGTTCGATTTTGGGGATGAAGATTTTGGAGTAGTTGAGCAGAACAACATTTTTCAGACAAATCAGACAGTTGGTGCAGCTTGGGGTGATGATGATGAATGTGATGATCTTTACAATGATATAAATGTGAGTTTTATCCAGGCACCTGTAACTGCCTACCAGAGCACCAAGCAAGAGAGTGTTGGGAATGGAAGGGCCCAGAAAAAGTTTGAATATGGAGTTGAGCAGGCTACTGGAATAATCTCAGAGGAAGGTAGAATTGGTGAGGCTTTTCCTGGTAGTGTGGGGTACATCAAACATGATGAAATTAATAAAGTCGAGCAAGGAGCGATCAGTGGCAATACTTTACTGTGAAGTACAAGACAATCAGGTAGAGATGGAATCCCTAATTGTTTTAATGTCAACACAGTTGAAGAAGATCAAGATTATGTAAGGGGATATGAACAACAACAACCTCAGGAATGGTAAAAGGAAATGCTCCTTCGACTGAGGACTAATGGGTCTGATTGTGCCTGCAGCCTTGCTCCCATGTATATCAAGGAATCTGTGTTCTCAGCAAAGGCATTAAGCATAGAATGCCGGTACCCTGAACCTGAAGGGTCCCAGAGAGTTTATATTCTCAACTTCAACATAGTAGCTTCAAAAAAGAAAGCCCGAAACATCTAAAAAATAAAGATAATCTAATGATCAGAGTATTGCCAAAATTTCAAGACAAAAAGTTTTTCGCTCGATGCCTGTAACAATTATTTGTTTGTTTCCTCGAATCCTACACAAACCACCCTAACTGTATGCTTGCTAAAGGCTTTGATTCTTGAATACTGCATCAGTGGAGTTGAACATGCATCTACACAATAGTTAAAAATTACATTCACTGAAGAAGATGTGAGATTGGACCATGGATATGGTGTTGTGAATTATGAAAGGGGCAGGTCAACTGGCAGAAGGGATAAAGAAAGTACCTATGAAGAAGATGCAAGACCGGACTGTGGATATGGTGAGGTGAAACATGAAAGAGGTAGGTCAGGTGCCACAAAGAATCAAGAGAGAGGATTAAATAGTCAGTGGGTTGGAGCTCCCGAGAGGATATGCCTTGATGATAGGGAAGTAGATTGGAATAGGGATCGCTACGGGGATGGCAGAGATACATCTATATATCAAAGGGGAAGAGATCAAAGCTGGGAAAAGAATGGGAGAAAGAAACAAATTTAACACGTCAAAGCAATCAACGGTCTCAATCTAAGGAAATGAATTATGTCAGGAGGCAACAGCTGGCATCAGGAAGGAAGTAATACACACAGAAATGGTATTTGGAAACCTCCTTTTCCATGCTTCTGCTTTCCATGTATTTGATTTGATGTTAAGAAAAGAGCATATTTAGTTCACGGTTGGTTTTGTGTATTTGAGTGTCTATCTGATAGTCTTTCTTAGTCAAATTGCATTTTCATTGACAGAATTACAATCTTAAGAGGGTATAAATGAAACTTCTGATGAAGGTGGGATTGTGTCCTGAACATTGCAGAAATGTATGTTTCAGATAGTACCAAAAATAGGAACGCTTCTTGTCTTTGATGAATGAAGGCAATGCTTGGCGAGGTTTTATGAAAGCTTCCTCTGAAAATGCATTCAACGACGTCGATAAATTGCTTACAGGTCTTGTACAATTTTTAAAACGACATTGGAGTTATCCCATATATTTGCTTAAGGGAAATTTTCCTCAACATGCCTAGGATATTCGTGCTGTGGGTTTGACAAAGGGCAGACATTTGAAAGAGATATTGTGGAACTTGTCTTTTGTGTATTAGGTTGGGATAAGTCCACACACAGCTAGCTGGTGCAGGTAAGATCAGGACTTGGTCTTCATCAGGAGGTAATACCCAACAATTAATTATACACCACTATTTATTTCTTTTCTCTTATTGCACTAAATGTTCAATTTAAACACCATAAAATGTGAACACGTAATGGGGATAATTGTCACAATTCATTAGTGTATGTTATGGTTTATTTCTACCAAATTATGATCCTTAGTATCTCTAAGTTTTGAATTCTGTCTGAACTATCCAATGGTTTTGTTTTCGTCCTCCACTTAGTTATCCAAAAGTTAAATGCTGGCATCTTGGTCTAAGACCTAGCATAGCTAAGTTGACCAAGATGCCAGCATTAGCTTTCAGAAAATCAGTGCTTTGATCCCAAAGGGCATGGATTTGAGAGAGCCTCATGAGAATTTGTATTGTTGAAAGGTGATAGATTCATTTAGTTGATGAAAAAGTTACATTTTCCTGAGAGGCAAGAAAAATATATATACAATTGTGAACTAATTATCAAATATACGAGTTTATATAGTTCCATGGGTGACTCCTTTCGGATTTATATGAAGAATAACAGCTTTTGGCTACCATTGTGTGCTGACAATACAGCAACATAGCAGCCAACCTATATCCAAAATTGTTTTTGAAAGATTTGGAAACTATTCATTTTTGCCCCTATTGCCTGTATGGGTTAGGATTTATTTTTACAGTTCAATATTTTTTCATGTAAATTTCCATTATGTCAAGATCGATTATTCCATTTAAGGTCTTATGGATCCTCAGGGCTTTAGTAATCTATAAAGCCTCAGCCTGCCTTAATTTCTTTTTTTTCCTCCTTCAACACTACGCTGTCTGAACAGACAGCGATATTCATGTGTTTTCTGATACAGAGATAAGTTGTTATTGTTTGTTGTGTTCTTGGTCACAGATTTTGCTTTGGATACTGATGTTACAGTGTTTCCCACGCAGTTTCAGAGTACAATGGATTCAAATAAGGCTGAAATTTTGGGTTTCCCACGCAGTTTCAGAGTACAATGGATTCAAATAAGGCTGAAATTTTGGGATCGCAAAAGAAGCAACACCATGGTCAAGAACACCAACAGAACCGTGTAAAAGGTACCATCATTTATTTTTTCTTCAGATTGTTTAGTGGCAGTCCAAATCTCTACACAAGCTATTTCTGGAGTGGGTCCTATGCTTGAACTATTCAAAACGAATAGTATAGTTTTATCTTCCCAATGATCCGTATCTCAATAAGAGTTGAGCTGGACTTTGTTTTGGATGTATATGAATTCCTACCAAGTTGGCATTGTATTTAAGATTTTTCTCATCTCGCTGTCAGTGGGGTCAGATTTTGTACGATGGATAGTTACATGGATGGCTGACATACAATCCCTTAAAAGAGAATGAAAAGTTGTTTAGTTTTAAAACATTATTGAGAATTTCAAATCATATATGAATTTAGTTATCAAAAGATTAGAAAAAGTTGAAAAATAATTATTTTAATTTTTTTAAATGTAATTATCATCTTTTAAGAATCTTAGATGGTCACATTAGTGATCATCATGTTATATCATGTTATAGGGATGAAAGGAGGTAAACTAAAAAAGGGCCAACTTCATTTAACAGACCATGTCAAAAAGCAACTAGATGCAGACCCAGAACATTGCTCCCTGGCATCTTCTTTATACTATGGAGGACCTGATGAACATTATGATTGGCTGCCAAGAACAAAAGTTGATCAAGCTGAGGTGAATTTTCATTCCAAATCTGGGTCTTTCTATCATTTAAAGTTGATCAAGATGAGGTGAATTTTCGTTCCAATTTCAGATGAAGTGAATTTTCATTCCAATTCTGGGTCTTTCCATCATTTATGATGCTATTTTAGTATAGCTTTGCAAGGAAAAACTAAACTGGAAGTGAAACAATATCTAAGTTTATGTGAATTGTAGTTGGTTCTTTTTCCGTCTTTACTGGATATCAGAATCTACAATCAACATAAAGATATAAAAAATAACTAAATTTACTAAACTAAATTTCATTTTAGTGATAAACTTTACATTTTAATTATATTTTTCCTTGCAACAGCGACAAAAAATTAAAATGGAAGTGAAGCAACTACAGGAGGCTATGGATCCATTCAATCTTGAATATGCAACTAGTGGCAATTGGTGGAAAGGTAAAGTGACAATACCTAAGTCATTTATGGTTTTGAAAAAGTATTTTCAAGTCACTTGAGTTAAGAAAGAATTTAACAGAATTCACAGGATTTTATAAGATGTAGCTTGGATGATAATGGTATGTGATTAAACGATTTTGTTATTTGCTATGTAATAATATTCTTTTCTACTAAGGTTTTATTTGCATGTTTCTTGGACTTGCAATTGATCTGGAGGTTGTATTTGCTTTTGTTACAGGTTCGTTATATTATTGAGATCTTGGGTTCAATAATTTCCACTATGTAAGCTTCATTTTGTTCGTTGACCTCAACCAGTTACGAGAATATATTTACATCCCACTTGTGGAACTCTCAGTTATTTCGGGGAAATAATTGAACAAGAAGTTGAAAATAAGCCGAAGAAAAATAATATTATATTATTTTTCACGTTTTGCAGAGTCCAGACTGTTCGAAATCTCTAGGCACACTTCCCAGTGGATGAGTAAATTAGGCTGAGAGTGATAGTGTTTCGTGTGTGAAATTAGCCAGGTGAATGATTATACTCTGCAGATATAATATTTCTAACAACTACTCTGGGCTGTGTGAGAGGTGCAAATAGTATTATTGTGCACATATCTTTTGAATAATCTAAAAACTTTACCAAAAATGATTTATAGCTTCCCATCACAATAATATAAACGTACTGATAATATATAAATAGTCTGGATATCTCACTCATACCCATCAAAATACAAGATATTCTATATTTTTTTATGCAGGTTTTTTGGGATGTGAGGCTGTCAGATAATGATATCCATAAGGTACAGATTTCATCTAATCTTCAAACTTAGCAGGGTCCAATGCCGTACTCATTGAGTATTTTGTGTTATGTTTGGAAACTTTCGCAAGTACAGGGTTAAAGAACACATAGCACTCAAAGGAAGTTGAGCATATCTTGGTATTCGAATCGACAATGAGATAGGCAAGAGATAAATAGCAAATCATACCCCAAGCTTTCAGGAGCATAATCAGTAGCTTCAGCACCAAAGGACAAGTGGAAACAAAGTCAACCAAATCCCATATTTGCAGGCACTTCTCAGCAGTTAAAAGATAAGAACATTGAACACTTGGTAGTTGAATTTTTCTTCAAGAGATGTTGGTTCAAGCCTAAAGGATGTGAAGACAATCTGAAGTATCTTGATGGCATCATTCTCATTTGCAGGGGATAAGATCCCACTCAAGATGTATTCAATATAAGTAAATTTCGACATCAAAATGTAGATCAATTTATTGGAGTCTTTGTAAGTGATTCTTTGTAAGGTCACTAGAAGTTTGCAATGATGTTACAAGGAACATGCTCCAAGAAGAAATTAAATTCCTAGTGGATGGTACAGCTGAAGACAACAAGGAACATTCTCTAATGAAATTAATACTTTCTTTGTTCAATATTTTATTTTAATTTTATTCATTCCAGTCTATTATATTATATTTTATTACAATTTTGTTCATTTCAGTCTATGATATTTTATTCAATTCTATCACATTGTTTTTCGAAATTATAAAAGTAAAGGCATCTTCCTGTTTTTTGAAGTTAGAAATTATAAAAGCGAGGCAACTTCCCTTCTCTGCCATTAAAGGTATCTTTTGATGCAGAGTAAATATACCATTTTTAAATATTAAAAATTCAAAAATATTATTTAAATGCTCGATCCACAAGTGTCATCCAGCGCATGGATCCACATTAGTAAAGTGGATATAGTTATGACAGGTATATGGTATATGATTTCATATTGATAAAGTATTTCCAGTTAATAGAGGAGTTTAATTTGAATTTAAAGTGGGTGTTTTTCCATTTTCAAATAGATATGTAGATACAGAACAATATGCACAGAGATACAACATTCTTTTATAAACTTTTACTTTGGCATTTTATACTTCTTAATCTTTTATCACATAATATCATAATTATAATCGTGAAAAATTAATTCAACTTCAACCTTTACTTTCTCACCCACCACATACGCCCCATAATGATTATATATTTTCAATCTCAACCTCTCCTCAACAAATTTTTACATATGTCCAAAACTATTCGACAACTTTTTGCATAGGTAAAAACAAGGTTTGACATGATCAAATCAACTTCAACTTTCTTTCAAAGTTATGCTTATTCTTAAAATGCCTTTACTATTAAGATATCGATGTCCAATTGTCAATTTGCAAATTGGGTTGTTTTGGTCATTCCTATGAATCTTTATATTTTATCATTTCAATTATATTATTAATAATTATTATTTTAATTATATTATTATTATTATTATTATTATTATTTTAAATAAAATTAATTATACATCACAAATTTAATTGTATTTTATTAAAAATCACATATGAATACAATAAGTATTGGTTTAAGAATATTATATTTTGACTTTCTAATCGCACCATACAATTATGGCTTTCAATGTAGTATCATTCTATATATGTATATTATTCTTTACAAAATATAATATCAATATCATGGTTTCTAATGGAATTAACTTTTTAATAACAACATATCAAAATGTTTTCTAATATTATGTTTTGACTTTTTACAGGATAGTCATGGTGGTTATTGCCTTCGTCACTAGCAAGCTTTGTATATGCTTGGCCATCTATAAAGGTTTCTTGATTTTGGATAAAAAATCAACAATTCCAATTTAATATTCCTATCGGCCTCTCTTTGTACCTTTTGGGACAATTGCTAGCATAGATATTGAAGCATTTTGCTCAAATGCTTTAAAGTTAGAATTTTGTACATGATTGTTGATACATACTTCATTCTAACCATGTCCATTGGCTTCAACTTACTTACGTAAATCATGCATGTCCACTAGTGTCAACTTGCTTATGTAAATCATTTATATAGACTAAACTAAATATCTTTTAATATAATAGTCGTTCTTCATTTTTGTTAAAACAAAAAAATTATTTGTATATTAAAAATATTGATTTGTTAAATCTAAAATTATAACTTTAACTAAATTGATAATTTCATATGACTTAGTACCTAGGCAACGAGTCTTTTTTTTTTTCAAAAGACAATTAAAATAGGAAAATTATTATTTACTTATAGAGTGTATAAAGGATAGTTGAATCATTTATCAGAAAAGAAATAGGAGGTTTAAATATTTTGAATAGCAAATTCATAACACTAGTTATCAATTGTAAAATAGGTATTGACATGGTTATTGTATGGAAAGGTGTTCTGCAACTTGTGTCGTTTAATCTGATTTTTTTTATTTGGATTCAGCCATTTGAAAAATCCCTAAAAATTGGATTGTGTAGAGTTCACTCATCAAACTTGTGATGTCAATGAATCTCTCTAGGATTCTAAATAATTTAAATGGAAAATAAACATGTTTTTTTTCAAAAAAATCTCACATATAAAAACAACACATCAAACTTGTGATTTCAATAAATCTCTATAAAATTCTAGACAAATTAAATAAAAAATAACCCTGAAAAACCTCACATATAAATAATCTTAATTTCAATATTTTTTTTAATTATGATTATTTTTTTTACATATTCTCTTCCCATTCAATATTTGTTCTATTTTGAAATAAATTTTCTTGTCTTAAACGAATAATATTAACGGGACGGTGGGCTTTAATAAAGAAAACATATTCTTTGTCCTCTCCATAAATAAGATTAAATATTAACGCTAATCTTTGCAGTTTTTCATAGTTATAGTTTCTTTTGAAAAAAAACAAACCATTCCTTCATAGCCAATTGTCAAGAGCAAGCACAAAAAGAGTATTTCCTTCATAGTCCCCATTTTTCATGTTGGACTGGCTCCTTTTTAGGCATTGTCACTTTCTTTCCTTCTTTCCCGCGCCTTAGAGTATTTCCTTCATAGTCCCCATTTTTCATGTTGGACTGGCTCCTTTTTAGGCATTGTCACTTTCTTTCCTTCTTTCCCGTGCCTTAAAACCACTTACACTAAGACATCTCTGAACTCACGTTTATATTCCGCCATTCTTCTTTTCAAGAATACGTCTCTGGAGTCTGCACTCAAGTTCATCCTCCTCCATTCTTCTTCTGAAACAAGAGCACCAAAAGCAATAAAAATGCAGACATAGCAAGGCAGAGGTGGCCCCCAAGCTTCATGTTGACTCTGTCTCACTGTTGTTGTGCCGCCTTTACTGCGACTGACATCAATGCAGCTGCGAGCCTGTGCGTTTGTTGAGAACAACAGTACTTTCTAAAACTCCAAATGTTTACCCTCTTACATTCATATGTCATGTATGGTTTGTTTGTGAATATTCTGACTTTTTCTTTCCCATCCTTTAACACGCCATTTACTATAAGATGTCTCTGCACAAACATTCATCCTCGTCCATTCTTCTTCTAGTTCAAGGCCACCAACAGAAATAACAATGGCGGACATAGCAACGTAGAGGCAGATAACGACAGCGACATTGGTCATGGGTTGTTATGGTCCTTATAATTGCAGCCAGAAAAACCAGTGGGGTCACAGCTCTGATGGGTGCTCTTTTAGCCATCCAAGCATGTTTATGGTGTTTCATGGACATAGACTTCTTATGGTGTATGACTAATTTAATGTTCATGGATGGATACCTATACACATTCATGGCCAACATTTTAATTTATGCGAGTATGTTAGCAAATGAGTTTTTATTAATGGTGAATTAGATATTCATACTATTATTTCATGCCTTCGATTATATTGATACCATCTCATTTATTATTTATTCATATTGTGAAATTGAGATAAAGTAAATAGATACCATTATGTTTATTATTATTATTATAAGTTTAGATGTACAAGAGATCACATCTATATATGTTTAATATTTTTTCAGAATTATTTTTTTAGAGTAAGATAGATCTAGAATTAAAATAGATCTACCTTAGTTGTTAATCATGTCATGTAATTCTATATTAATCATGTAATAAATTTTTCCTCTCTCATATGTAATCAGAAATCATTAAATTGTTTTAACCACTTTACACATAGAGTGATTCAATCTTAAAAGTGCAAAACATTTTCTCAGCTTTTAGACCTTCTCAAAAAATAATAAATTTAGGCTTAAGATGGATCTACACTCACTTTTACATGTTAATGCCATGATCATGATGAAAAAGAAGGAATTAGACTTCTCCCATAATGTTAGTAACATAACATTCAAATGTTATAACCATAAGAAACTTTTTAGCTCAATAGCATTAGTAAACTCATTGAAATATTTGTTTTGTTATTAGTAACTTTTTAAATTCCATGTGTCAAGTGTGTATCAAGAATTAAAAGAAGTATAAGACTCCCTCATCTAGAATTAGAAATCACTATGGTCATAAGAAAAAAAATTATTTTCTTACTTTCAATTATTTTTATTCTTTATATATATATATATATATATAAAGTGGATAAATTTTTCACATAATTTGAACATTGTAATATTTCTAATTATAGCTATCATTGTTGCACTAGTATTAATATTTCTTTTAAATTCTATGGGTCAAGTTCACTTCACATTGAGCATGGAAGGAATTCCACATCTTCCTTATACTCATACACAAGGGAAAAGTGGATATTTTGAATGAGATACAAATTAAAATATTCTTTTACTATTAATATTATTTTAAAATCTCATGTGTCAACCCCACATTAGGCATGGAAGGAATTATACATCTCTATAATACTGGAAATTAGAGTGCATTTGTTGATTAAATAAAAAAGTTTTAATGTCATATGGAAATATCCTTTTGTTATTAATATTTTTTAAAATGCCATGTGTGAACTCTATGTTGTGCATAGAAAGAGTCACACATCTCTCTCATACAAAACTATATAAAATTCTTTTGTACACATTTTTACTTTCAACTACTTTGCCTCTCTTTACTCTCTCTATAAATTATTATACTTAACGTGGACTATAAAACCCTTAGTGGTTGAGGTTGGTATAGTCCCTAATAGCTGTAAGCACATGTCAACATATCATCAGCTAGACTGAATGCATGGGACACTAGGTCTACAAATTAGGTGATTTGGGGAAACACATCATGTCATAGTGCACTAAGATAGAGTGTGGTCACATGGCAAGGGAGCACCCATGTGTTCCTTGGGAAAATCAAGTTTTACATGACCCAAAACTTATTGCATGTACAATTCGTCAATCAAGAGGAGATCACATGCATTAAACAATTGGATGGAGATGCACATTAACACATGATGGACGAGTTTTCATGTAACACCTTCAGTTCCACCCCTCAATTATTAATGTAATAATCAAGCAATGGTATGTGTGGAACATTGGAGTACTTATGTAACAGGTCTAAAGATCGTAACATTTAGGATGATGACTTGGATGTATATGACAATAGGATGGTGAGCCGAATTATATTATCTGACCTTTTTGCCCATGTAGATATATGAGATATGTTTTTCGGACACTATGCCTAGATATATATGCAATTTTTGGCTAAGTAGTCAGAGGGTTGATATTGTAAATATGATGTAACTTGTTGTACATATATGTTATAATAATAAAATAGGCTAGTTGTGGAGCCCAATCCACAGTAAAGAGTATTGGGGGCATGTAAAAACACAATGCAAAAGGCAACATTTTGAATTGTTTGGTGTTGGGAGGAAAAGGGCACACGGGACCCACATGGCTTCAACGGGTGCCACATGCTAGAGAGGGGCCATGAATTTATAAAAGGGACATGTTTACCTGTAAAGGAAAATAGACAATTATTCACTCATTCATTCATCATCATTCCTCATTCATTCATCCACAATGGGGACTTGGAATATGATTCATGTTTATGAACGAGTTGATGAACCTTGGGCTTGGGTTACAGAACTCACTAGGAGTTTTATTCAATAAGTCTTGTGCCTGGATTTTGTAACTGACATGAGTTTTGGTGAACTGGCTTTATAGTAGCCACGTGATGAACTCTATGTTGGGGTTCTAGAATTGACTCGGAGTTGTTTTGATTTTGGTGAATATTTGGTGGGTCATGTGCTTAGGTTCTAGAACTAATTTGAAGTCGAGTCTGTTATGGCTTGTAAGGGTTCGTAGAAGTGTTGGAAGCACCATGAGCTCGTGGATGCCTAGAGTTGAGATCGTTCTTCATGGTGAGCACCAGTATTGCAGCAATAATGCTACAACTCCTGGGGCTTCATACTTTAGTTTTATCAACCTGGTAGTTTGTAACAAATGTGGAAATGGTGTTGTATGCACAAGTACTAGCTCTCATTGCATGTTGTCACTTGGTCAGCTTGCGCAAGATCACTAGGAGCTCAAGCCAGCTTCCATGAGTTTCTAGAATAAGCTTTTAACTGTGGTGAAAGAAAGCTAACTCTACAAAGACTATTCTACTTGAAGAAAGAGAAAGAAGATTGGAGTGTAAAGCAAACCCTAGCAAACCCTAATTTTTCCAACTAACCCTACTTTTGTAGAAAAAGAGATGAAAACTGATGAAATGAATGCCATTGACTACTAAAAAGGTAAATTAAAACTATTCAAGCTATTCCTATAAGAAAATGAGAAAAGAACATCTTTTTCCGTTTTTATGTGTTTTATGTGAAATTGTGATGTGTGTGATTTTGTGTGTTTGTGATTGTGGCAGAGGGTTGGTGGTGATGGAGGGTGGAGTTGGTTTTTGCAGAGGTGTAAGAAGGTGTGGAGGGGTCCTAAGATGCCTCTAGTAACCTTCTGAAGACTTACCCTACAATTGAACTTCGAAAAATCACTCACAGGAAATTCTAGAGGAGGTTGTAAGGGATCTACAGGAGGATGCCGAGAGCTATTTTTAGAGGTTTTAAGAGTGGAAAAATGGTGGGAAAGGGTAGTTGAAGACTAGATGGATGTTTTGAGGTGTCTAGGGCTTAACAAGGAGGATCAGGAAAGAAAATGATGGTTGGATTTGTTCAAATGATGAGAGGAAAGCTTATGGAAAAAGTGCATAAATTAGGGTAGAATCATGAAGGGATGTGAATGACTTGTGAAACCTGTGAGAAATAAGATGATGTTGGCTTCTTTATTGATGTATTGTAAGCTAAGGTGTGTTGTAAGAGATCTGCACATCTAACTACCGAAACTGAGTAAGAAAAGGACTAGCTGCACCATGAAAACATAACCATATCTCTTGTTAACCTAATTTTTGACCTAGAAACATAAAGTGCTAAACAGTACCTTATGAATATAAAAGCCTACAAAGATATTTATTACAAAAACAACAAAAAATCTTGGAAAACTGAATATGAAGCAACCCTTTAACTTTTCAAATCAAATCATCACATTAGAAATTGCATGGAAGAAGCAAAACTGTGCTTTTGATGGCAACAATGGTGCCTTGACCTCAAATCATGGTCCCATGAAGGGAGAAAGGAGATTAGGGCGTGTTGTTGGCCTTCTCCAATCTTCACCTATCACTGTATTAACCTACTTCAGCAACTGAAACAAAAAGCAGCTACGCAAACCATCAAAAGCAACTTATTCTAAACAAGGTAAAATGAATCTATGTAACATAAATAAACTCATGAAATGAAGCAAAAACATATAAGTACAAAGCAAGAGGTGTTGGGCAGCTTGGGTTAGGCCCTAACCCAAGAGCTTCAGTTCTCTAAAAGAAATCAGTGCAGGCTCAGAAAACATGTCATCTCCATTATCAAAATAAAAATCACATTACATAAATTGTTCACAAAAATAAGCTCGAAAATGAGCTAAACAAGAGCTCCACAAAAATGTGAAAATTCTACTAATAAATGGCTAACTTACTCACGCTTTAAACTCTCCTATTTATGCAAATGGAGTCCCCCAACAACCCTCCTAAAGTCAAGGGGCTTGGCTTCCCAGAAATAGATATAGACAACAATTCTTCTTGACTTGCTTGACTACGCCTTGGATGTGTTGATGTGGTTGTTTGTGCTCTGAGGTTTTGATGGAGGATTCGAGATAGGGAGTCATAGATGAAGAGGAACCCTTCTACAAGTCCTCTCTATTGTTTTCCTCGAATATTGGCTTCCAAATACTCATTAATCCTTTGACTCTGTCCAAAACTGACCAAAAATCTGCATAAAGCACACATTAGACTTCATGGCATAATGACTAACCCAATTCACTCTATCAGCATAAATATAATAAAAAACATGTAATAAACTAATGAGAATGGTGAACTAAGTTGAGTTAAGAGACAAAATGAGCCAATATAATTACCTATTTCCGGGGCTCATCATTTCACTAGCCATAGGACACCCTAGAAAGTGGGCAGTGCCAAGGGATTGACAAGGCGCAAAGAAAGGGTGTGCCATTTGGGTTCAGTTTAAAAGGGAAGAGTGAGCTTATGGTTGGATCCACATCTTTTAAGTTGGTACCTTGTTTGATGTTGTATTAACGTTTTTCCGGTGTAAACCATTGTCTATGGAGTTGCAGCCCTAGCTCGAGGGTGACCTATGGTTGAGATTGATGAACCACATAGTCCATGGCTAGGTGGAAGGTTGAGAGACCATAGCAAGTTGGTTTTCAATACATATAATTGTTTTTCTGCCATTTTTATGGTCATGTGTCATATTTTCTTGCAAACCTAGTTAGGGTTTGGTATTGTGATTTTGTATTCTACTATGCATTATATTTATATGGTGATTTACAAGTATATACTTACTTCTTGGGCCTGTGCTAATTGTAATTGTTGAATATGATTTTAGATTATTGTGTGCAAACCATAATTCTATGTGAATATTAGTCACTGAATTGTTGCATTTATTTCTTGTTAATTATACATTTTTTAATGAAATTAAAGCTAGGGTTAATACCTAGGTAGAAAAATTATTGTGGCATTTTGCACATAACTACAGGGACACTGAAACCATAAATAATGTGCTTCTATAGGAATATTGGTATATTACTTAGTAAATTTCAGGGTTTGGCTAGTTAACATTGGTCAAATGAGAGCTCGGGATATTACAAGGTGTTGGCAATGAGCCAAGGCTATTATCAGAAACCATAAATAATGTGCTTCTATAGGAATATTGGTATATTATTTAGTAAATTTCAGGGTTTGGTTAGTTAACATTGGTCAAATGGGAGCTCGGGATATTACAAGGTGTTGTTAGAGTAAGCTTACAACACTAGGCTTCTATGGGATAGAGATAAAGCACATGGAAAATATTTTAAGGATTTTTCCCATTGTTTCAAAAAAATTGTCTAAAAATGAAACATGGAATACTATTCAATTATAGTTTTAATTCATGAATGTAGGGAATTTCACTTCAGACTTAATTAATTATTTAACCTATACTCCATATTCTTGACTATTATTTAAGGTGAGATATGTGAACGTCGTTTTCTTCTTAGGGTCGTTTATAGGTTTTTCTTCCAAAAATCTTGGAATAGTTACAGATGGTTGAAGAACCTTATTTAAGGTATATACTTGCATATCTATTGGGAACCAATTAAACGAAAACTTGTGGCTTTTAAGTGAATACGAGGCTTCACGATTTAGGAGTGTGTTCGTTGATTATTTTAATCCATTCAAAGTTTGTTCGTGTGCTCTGCAAGGAAAATAAGATCGAATATGATTTTGGGATTTATGATGATGTAAGTAGAAGTGGCCATGCAATAGCTACGTTGACTTATAATATAATATTTTCTGTATGTCTCTTAGAACAATAAATTCATTCTTGATTTTGTGGTTTATTAGATAATTATAAATATTTGGAATAATGATTATATGTGTAGGATTGGATTGTCCGTAGTCTGAGTCTGAGTTGTGTTGAGAGATTTTTTTAAAAAAAAAATTTTGTTTGGAATTTTTTGGATTTCATGAACACTATTTATGTGGTTTGTAATTTTCTTTTAAAATAAAAAATACAAATTAATTTGTGAATAATTTATTCACCATATCTATTCCCCGGAATTTATTTTTGGTATCAAGCTAGATTGGACTTGAATCCAATAGGGAGAGCCAAAAAAAAATGTGAAAATCATGATAGTTGATCCTCTATGAATAATTAATTTAGGGATCTGAGTGTTGGTTTTCTTGGCTGTTTCAGTGTCATTGTGTGTTTGTTTACTATGTGAAAGTCGCGTGAGTGTTCAACGAAACTTGTGGACATGCGTGTATTGGAAAACAATTTTATGAGGCTCCATTCTGTCCCAGTTTGATTCAGCGATTTGTATACATGGACAAGCAAAGAAAAATATATAGGGTAGCATTAACCACTGTTCTTGAATAAGCGTACACAACTGGAGGTTGATTCGCTCCATTTCCTCCATCACCTCGGGGATCAATCTAATGCCCATACGGATGTCCTCGGGGATCAATCTAATGCCCATACGGATGTTGATGTCTGCATCATATCATCTTCTTGAGCGATGCAGATTCAGTGGTCTCTCTGCATGTGTGCCTGTCTGGTCGCTATCAAAACTTCAATTGCAAACCTATTGCAAGGATCGATGTTAGATCTGGCTGTCGTGTTCAACGCACATCATAATTGTGCCCTGATGCTCTCGTTGGGGTCGTACGTGTCCAAGGTTAATAGAGTCAGTGGCATAACACCAAGGCATGTCTCCTCCAAGCTTTAGGCTGACAGGACAGTGTGTTCTTCATGAACAAATCCGTGTGGCACTGCAATCTGTATGATCTGGAGACTAGAGCCCCACCGCCATCAAATCGACAATGCATGTTTCAGCTACATAATAGGATTGATCTCTGAGACGTCTAATTAAATTTTATCTTTTTTGCCCGTGGTGCCCATCCCCAAAGAAACTGAGTGAGTGAATGTTCAAGGAATCCTCATGAAGACCATTGCTTTATTCATCGATCGAGTTCATGTATGCTATTTGCTTTCTATGATGGCCAACAAAAGCATGAGGACTGGCATTTTGACATTCTCTGTTTTCGGGATCA
Source organism: Pinus taeda (assembly GCA_000404065.3). NCBI lineage: Eukaryota > Viridiplantae > Streptophyta > Pinopsida > Pinales > Pinaceae > Pinus > Pinus taeda. Next base: position 60,849 of record APFE030499864.1, on the reverse strand, counting down.
GACCGCCAGGGGTACCTGCAAAATTTCCATTCGATTGATGAGGCGTTGGAATTCTCACTTCGCAAAGGATGAGGTCAACTTTTTTGCAATTCGACAGCCCTGCGGAACTTCCAGGACGTCTGATGTTTATGCCACAATGAAGAGAACGAAATGCTGATTGCAGCGTATTGTTGAGCAATGCCTTCGGGTCATTTTTTTAAACCTAACAATGTCATTGCATAGGGGAACGGTGATTCAGCACCAAATAGTTGAAGTTGATTGAGCACTCATTAATTTAACGTTATTATTCAAAGGCTATCTTTCTTAAAAAAAAAATTATTGGTAAAAGATGCAGAACAAATTAAATAACAAAAGAATATAATTAACTCTTTGGTGTTAAGAAAACTATCGCTAGATTAATTGTGGGAATCTGTTATGTGGTGATGTATTTTGTTGTGTTTCGGGTTTCAAGAGCATTAGTTACACGCTATGTTATGAGATCTATATGTGTAGAAAGGTCAAATGCATAATTGAATGTTGGATACAGTTTAATATCGAAATTGTCCTTTGGGATATCAAGAAGCGTTAATATACAAAGTTCATCAAAGTTGGTTAGAGGTGGTTATGTTTTAAATGAGTTGAATGGGAAGCTTGAAGATTATAGTGATGAAAAGAGCATTGTTGGGGAGACTTTATAGTGGGGATAAGTGCCAAAGAAGATTAGGCAGATGTGACATGTGAATTGTAATTTGTCAATTTTTGTATTTTTGTAGTGAATCGTGTAATGTAAGCATTAAAGGGGGGACTTGGAATAGTGCTTACATTAGTAGGATTGGGTTGTTGATTGTTGGAGTTTTGTTGAGGCAGCAAGGGAGCACGCGTAATGAACGTAGTCAAAGGGAGCACCACTGTCCCTAAACCCTAACACGTTATAATGATCACAGTCAAATGGAGCACCTGGAGCAGTTATCCCATACGCAGTTCATGGAAGACATGGATATGCTGAAGCGCCCATACACAAGTTAATATGCTGCTATTCATATGCCTCTCAACGCAGATATATATACGCAAGTTAATATGCCGCAGTTCATATGTATGTCAACGCAGATATATATATATTATATATTATATATATATATATATATATATTATATATACGTTGTAGAACCGCAATCATATATAATATAGAACGAAGTCATCATGGATTATATATACATATGTGTACCGCCCTGGGAAATGTGCGACGGGCGAACGCGGGCGCGCGCCGGCGGACGTGCACGAGCGGGCAAACATGCGACGGGTGGGCGCTCCTTACGCGAAAAATGCGACGATCATCCAAACGAAGTGCGATGATACACAAGAACGCACGACACTTAGTGAGAAAATGATGAACGTCGAGGAAACTTATATGGCGACTTGGAGAGGGGCTTGCCTATGGCAAAGCCGACCAGCGTTAGAAGGTTTCGGGGCGCGTTCATGGAGATTTTGGGGGTCGGCCAAGGGGCGACGACCCCCACACTCAACCACCGTTTGATGTGTATATATGTGAGCATTCAAGAGCTCATTCGATCATCAACTTTCGCTCATCTCTTAGCTCGCATTACTAGTGAGGAATGCGCAGTTTTATATGTGCATAACTCATGCGCATAGCATAGAGTGTGCGCAGAGTCATCTCTTGGGTTTTGCCAAGTAAGAGGACCGTGAGCCGGAGGTTGGTCGTGTGCAGTTTAGTGCAGATTCCGCAGAGATTTATGGTGGCTCGTGAGAGTACTATTCTTTGTACGAAGGAAGCATAAACTGATGATGTAAAGGCGAATTGCCTATCTTGTATATTTGGTTAAGTGTTGGCCTTGGATTCTGCCAGGCACACTTGTATGTAAAAACTGATATTCTTAATAAACGGTTGGGCAGACTCACGATACGAGGAGTTGCCCCTCCCGTTTATACTTGTGCAATTGTTGTTCTTGCTGTTTTAATAATTGCGATGGATAATGAATGAAGTATGGGTTTTCATTAAGTATAAAGGATAATGCATGTTTTACTTGGTTGCGAAACACACGCTGAGTATCGGTTGTGAATTAGGCGTAGTCCGCACACTTGAGTATTGTTAAAAAGAAAAAGTGGGGTGGTGCTGCACCTCACCGGCACAGTTGAAAGACCACCGTAGGTTTGGGGGCGTGACAGTTGGTATCAGAGCTGGTGAAGCTCGTGACGAAGTGACAGTGGAGTCAAGGACTTGCAGGTGAAGGAAGCTAGTTTCACATAGGAGGAACAAGGGCCGGTTCATAGTTGCAGGGTGCTTGGTGAAGCTGGTAAAGGTTGGAACCAGGTGTCGTAGAGTAGTGCAGGCGGTACTACATGCTGGTCATACGATTTGGGCACTTGTCAGGTAGGCAAGTGGGACTGCGTGTGGGCAGGTGTACATTGTTTGGGCGCTTGAACGAAGTACGAACTGGGGAAAGATGAAGAACAAGGCATGGAAGACTTGGAAGAATGTGAAGGGAAGCTCTTGCTTACCTTATACAGGTTGAAGCGGTTGAAAAAGGAGAATCCCCACATTCGTGAGAAGCTTGCAGTCTTGGAGAAAAATGTTGAAGATGAACTTCTTCATCTTGGTTGGACAAGGGAGCAAGTTGAAGTTGTAGATTGTGCTACCAAGGAAGAGGAAGCCTTGATGATCGAAGATGTTGCAGACATGAGCGTGATGGAGGATGAACTTGAGTTTGATCAAGTTGGACTAGGATCATGCAGTTTGCATACATGTATGGATGAGGGTACTCTCATGGAGGAACCTCATGATGATGTGAGTATTGATGATACATGTGTTTCATTTGAGCATTTGGTAGATGGACCGTGTGCAGGGAAGGGCAAAACGAGTTTGCTGATGCTATGGAGCATCTTACCATGGATGTTTATGGTGAGACCTTGTATGGAGAAGCAAGGATTGTTGATGTTTGCATGTATATGCAGCCCTAATATAATGAACAACAATGATATTGTCCAGGTATATACACTTTGGTGGCATAGAGATAAAGATGTTGTTATTATGTGTGATCTGGCAAATATATATAATGCAGCCATGGGCAACAACATTATGTGTGATTTGGAACATAGCCTAGCTGCTTTGCTAGGCTGCAAGCCACAGAAAGAAGCTAAGGCAGATATACATTTGGCAGTATAAATGTGTTGAAGCATGATGAGATCATGTGTAGCATGAAGCATGTTGAGATCATGGGCAGAATAGGCAAGATGAAGCATGGGGATGGATAAGATCATGGACATGGGTATCATGATGATAATCATGATTAGTGCAGTATGCAGTGGTGCAGCAAGTGGACTAGATGCAACATTACAATAGGTGAAGTCGTCACCTTGGAGAATGAGTTGAAGTAGAATGTCTTCAACCGATCTCATTGTTATACGAAATGATCTATGCTAGATCTAGATAAGTCAAAGTGTTTACTTTTATTGTAAATGTACTATCTTTCTCTCTCTCTTTCTTTGCTAAACTTTGAAAAACATAAAAGAAGAATTAATCAAGGGTTTCCCCACACATTATGGGGTTCGTCCCTGGCTTGCACCACATCCTGAGTCCTCTTGTCTTGGCTTGTCTTCTGTGATTTATATTTGTGTTCTATCTGCAGTTTATCTTAATACTAATGTGATTGCTAACTGTGAAAATTTAAATAAATTGCTCAAGCATAGAACATACCTTAAATTAACATGGTATCAGAGCTAAGGTGAAGATAATGTACAAGCAAGAGTGAAAGAGCAATCACCAAAGATAGTTGGGACAAGACAAAAGGATCAATTGGTTCTTCATTATTCACAAAGGGTGAAGTCAAAGCAGATCATATTATCAGCATGGCGCAACAAAACTTCTGATGGCCTACCTAAAGATAACTTCATTGAGAAGTTCGGATCAAAGGGTGGAAGGAAAGGTATATGTCTTGGTTGAGATCGGCCCTTATCCAAAGGAGTGTCTGAATGGCAGAGATGCAGGTCATCTAGGACACGTCCGACTCTTCAAGGAAGCAAGGAACCCCAAGAATGGAAGTTGAAGGTTTTGAGGTGGCATTTGTCAATGGAAAGGTACGTTTTTGAAAATAGAATTTTCAAAAATGCTTTTGAGTTTGGGGTTGTATTAAGTTACAAGAAGTCCACTGGGGACCATTTCCATTGACACATAGTATCGGAGGTCTGTGAGTCAGATGGTGACAGGGAAGCCTGAATTCAAAAGGAGCATGAGAGTACATTTCTGAGATGTACCAAAGGAAAACCTTATAAGAGGACCATTCCCCTCATGTAGCAGGTCCACAGTTTTGAAACAATCCATGGAGCTTGAGATTCATGAACGAGAATCTCATGCACAAAGGTGGAAGAAAGCCCTCTATGGCTTGAAGAAAAACACCCCGGGTGTAGTATGATTGGACTGATAGTTGTTTGATGAAGCTGATATTCACTAGGAGTGAAACCAATCCAAACCATTATTTGAAGTTTGTGGGTGACAGATCTCTCATACCGACATCTTATGCGGACGAACTATTTCTGATAGTTTTAGACCCTCTCATTTGCAGAAGTAAGAGGGAGTTGGATTCTGGACATATGTTTTGCAGGAGCTCACATATGGTTGAACCCCACCACATACATTGAATTGGTACGAAGAATCTTCTGAGATGTTTTCAGGGCACAATCTCTCATGGATTCAGATACACTCCCGAAACTGCATGATTATTCGAATGCTGATTCGGTAGGTAGTGTGTAGGATCACTGGAGCACTTCTTAGTGCTGTTTCTCTTTGGATTCTACTTCGTTATCATGGATGAGTAGGAAATAGAAGTCAGATTTTGTAAGCACCATCGAGACCGGATACATATCTACGAGTATGATCTCATATGAAGTTGCCTGGTTGGGGAGGCTCTTAAGTGAGCTATTTGTATACTTGATGAATACCACTGTGATTCTTCGTAACAACCAGAGGTGGGATTCGATTATTGAGGAATCTCGTATTCAATGATTGCTCCAGCAGATAGACATCACATACTGCCTTATCTGCGATATGGCAAGTTGATGAGCAAGGAGGCTCCATCGTATAGAGATGATGTATAGGTCGATATACTTTGTCAAAGCCCCAGGCAAAGATCAAATTTGTGATTTTCCTGAATGACTTGGAGTCATCAAGAAACACTTGTACAAGGGTCTTGCATGTTGCATACATTGAGTTGTGGGAGCTCTAGGGGCTTACGGTTCTTACTGGAGCAACGTACGACCACAGGGTGACTCACGACTCACCCTCCCCTATTGGTGCACATTGGGACAAGATGATTTCTCTCTTGTGGAACAAGATGATTCGCTCTCCTGTGTAGCAGGATGATGTGTTTTGTTGTGGGACCTAGATTGATGTGTTCTCCATGGTGATTGTAGCAGGATGATGTGTTTTCCTGTGAGGCCTGGATTGATGTGTTCTCCATGGCGATTGTAGCAGGATTGATGTGTTCTCCTGTGAGGCCTGGATTGATGTGTTCTCCATGGCGATTGTAGCACGATTGATGTGTTCTCCTATGAGGATGAGATTGATTAAGTTCTCTTGTCGAGACATCTTACCCATGTAGTCTGGGACTTATGGGAAGTACCTCTCATCTAACCAATGAGCAGGGAAATGAAGTTAGGGACCATAGTAGGAGTGGTACATTCTACGATGCTGACTTCGAGTTGGTTGAGAATTTTTTGGGACTAGTGGTACGTACATTGAGACTGACTTTGTGTTAGTGCAGGACTGGTCTGGGACCAGTGAGAGTTGTACTTACTATGATGTTGAATTCAGGCTGGTTGAGACTAGTCTAGGACCAATGGTACATACTCTGAGACTGACTTTGGGTCAGTGGAGAATGGTATGTGACATTCTTAATCAATTCTTCTTCTTCATAGTTTAGCGGAGCTGAGCAGAGTAGAGTAGACCTAGCAGAGCCGAGCAGAGTAAAGCAGAGCCAATAGAGCTGAACAAAGCTAACAGAACCGTCAGAGCTGAGTTGAGCTGAGCAAAGCAAAGAAGAGCTAGTAGAGATGAATAGACCTAGTCGAACCAACAGAGCTGAGCAAAGCAAAGAAGAGCAAGCAAAGCTAAGTAGAGCTGAGCAAAGCTGGCAAGAGTAGTGCAGGGCACTGATGGCAAAGATAGTACAGTCGGACTTATGGATCAACGGATGGAGTTCTCCCTAGTTGAGAGGGAGTGTTAAATTAGAAACTAGGGCCAAACTCCATGTGGGTTAGCTTATTTATGGCAGCTGATATTTTTATTGGATCCCTCTCGTCGAGAGGTGCAGGATTGATCCAAAGATCATCTGATTCTGTTGAGTATTTATGGAGATATGAATTTATCTCGATTAAGTAATTATTATCAAGCCGACCATCACTTGAGTAGGCTCAGAAGCCCAATAGACGTGTCTATTCATCTCCTACACATTTTATTATAAATACAAGAGGATTGGATTTCATTTAGATACAATTCTTGAGTGATCTCCTCCTCTCCACGTCTTGGGTTTTTGGAGAAGGAGTGAGACACCAAGAGAAGCTCACGTTGGCCCAAAAGATGATGCCTTATCTACACAATCATGGAAACCTACCAATGCAGATCATGGGTCTCTTACACCCTGTAACATAAATGGTGGTTGCACATAATGGTGTAGCCACAGTCAATGCATGGTAGCCGCAGGTGTAGCTGCAGTCATAGTCCTGAGGTGAATGAAAGTCAAGAATGAAGCCGCAGTGAAGGTAAATGAACCCACAACAAGGTCAATAAAATGCTATCGTACACAGCAATGCAAGTCATACATATACATGGAATACATTACAATAAAACGTTGTCATACACAGCAATTTTATATATATATGCATCAACAAATGCACCACGCAGTCCTATAATACGCATATAGAATATGGAACGCGAACGTAGTCACAAGATGGAAAGTTGTTAAGATAGCAAGAGAACACGCTGTAACGTGAGCACAAACACATGATGAGGCAAAGGAACACATAGTAATCACACGCTGAGGCAACAAGGGAATACGTGTAATGAACGCAATCAAAGGGAGCACCATTATCCCTAAACCCTAACACACTGTAATGATCACAGTCAAAGGGAGCACCTGGAGCAGTTATCCCATACATAGTTCATGGAGGACATGGATATGCTAAAGCACCCATACATAGGTTAATATGGCGATGTTCATATGTATGTCAACGCAGATATATATACTCAGGTTAATATGTCGCAGTTCATATGTATGTCAACACACATATATATAAGGAGGTTAATATACCGCAGTTCATATGTATGTCAATGCAGATATATAATGTAGTCATGGACAGCAGAATTATGTGTGATCGAGAACATAGCCTAGCTGCTTTGCTAGGCTTCAAGCAATAGCAAGCAACTAAGAGAAATATACATTTGGCAGTATAATTGTGTTGAAGCATGATGGGATCATGGGCAGCATGGGCAACATGAAGCATGATGAGTTCATGGACAGCATGGGCAACATGAAGCATGTTGAGATCATGGGCATCATAGGTAGCATGAAGCATGAGGATGGATAAGATCATGGACATGGGCAGCATGATGATAATCATGATTAGTGCAGTATGCAATGGTGTAGCAAGTGGACCATTTGCAGCACTACGATAGGTGAAGTCGTCACCTTGGAGAATCAGTTGATGCAGAATGTCTTCAACCGATCTCATCGTTATACGAAATGATCTATGCTAGATCTAGATAAGTCAAAGTGTTGACTTCTGTTGTAAATGTATAATCTTTCTCTCTCTCTCTTTCTCTATTGAAATTTGAAGAACATAATAGAGGAATTAATTAGGGGTTTCCCCACACATTGTGGGGTTTGTCCCTAGCTTGTGCCACATCTTGTGTCCTCTTGTCTTGGCTTGTCTTCTCTGATTTATATTTGTGTTCTATGTGCAATTTATCTTAATACTGATGTGATTGCGAACTGTGAAAAATTAAATAAATTGCTCAAGCATAGAACATATATTAAATTAACAGTAGTAGTTTTTATGGTAACATCCATGGGTGGAATTTGATGGGCAAATTTCTAGTGATGGGTTGATTTTCCCATCAAATACAGTTTGAAACATTACAAAACCGTCAAAATTTTGACTTAAAACTATGAAAACGGGTCAAGAACTGTGAAAAGTGTCAAATTTGACGGGTGGGTCTCTTTTGAAATTCCAACCCTAGTTACATCTAATTCAAGTCATTGACACCTTGCTTGCATTATACAATCTAGGTCATTAACACATGCATAGTGAATTACGCTCAACATTTATAACTTTTTCATTTTTGGGATCTAGGTGAGTAATGATTACAAGGTGGCATGAATATAGTCATGTTAGGAGTGAGAAAAATGAGCTCAAAAATTTGAAGGAAGCATTTGAGGATAGCTAGGGTTACTGAGTTGGGTTGCTGGAATTCAACTATGTGTATTCATTCAAATGAGAAATTATTGGTATAGACAGGAGGCTGGCCAATTCAATTGCTCAAACTACACATTTTAACATCTTCAATTATTTGAAATTCTAGATTCTTGGAGTGCTATTATTTGAAGATTGGCTAGATATTTTCACTCAAGGCTAGAGGGCCCAACTCAAAAATTCTATTGCTTATAGTTGCATGAGCATTTGATGATTTTCCAAAGATACAAAAGTGGAAATGGATAGGTGTTGTGCATTGTTTAAATGTAGTAACATACAATACCCTCTTTTTTGCACTTTGTAGGGCTATTGAATTTGGTTTGTTGATTCAACTATTGAAAGAAAAAAAGAAGGTTAAAATGGGTGTGCTCATGAGATTGTTACTTTTACTATATTGGTTCATAGGTTTTGTAAGGCAAGGGACCTTGAAATGGTTCTTAAGGTCTATTATTTAACGAAGGAGTAGGGTTCATTTGTTTTGAATGAAGCTACATATTCCCCATTCATTATATCACTTTTCAAAGTAGGGTTTTTATGGCACACATATGAATTTCTTAATAGAATGAGGGAATTTGGCATTAATGTGGGATTTTGAGAATGAAATGGCATAAATACATAGAAAATGAACATGAAACCTGAATGGAGTGAACAAATCCTCTCATCATTCAAAATCAGTTAAATAAAACTAGATATGAGACTAGGAAACAAGTAATAGTAAATTATTGGAGAAGGTTCCAACTAAACTCAAATAAACTCAAGAGAATCAAAATTGACTATGACAACTAGCAGATAGTGAGATTAAATATCTCAACCCCCCCTCTTAATCTCAATTGTTACAGGTATTGGCACTTGCAATGCCCAATTTCTCGCTTTGAAATTCAAATACATTTTTCCCTAATGGCTTAGTGAAAATATATGCAGGTTGATCTCTTGAACCGAAAAAACAAAGTAATATGTCTCCATCATTGACAAGATCATGAATGAAATGAAAATGTGTGTCAATGTGCTCACCCTTTTTTTGAAAGAAATGGTATTTTTTATAAAGAAATTGCAGAGTTGTTATCACAGTAAATAACAATTGGCTCCTTTTGAACATTTGAAATATCCTTCAATAGTCTTCTCAACCACAATGTTTGACAAGTTGTTAAATTTGCAACTACACAATCTGTGATCCAGGTGCATGTTGGTGGCCACCCACCTATCCCATTTGAACCCCCACAACTGTCTCTTTCAGTTTTTTTAGTTTCCTAAATTGTAGCACATTTACTATTTGTAGCAGTTTTTCGGGCCTTGAACTTCCGGAGCCATTTTGAGGCCCTAAACGACGTTTTTTGGGAAATCTAGGGGCAACATCGATGTCCATAGACCAATGTTTCCCTTCCAAAATAGGTAGCTCTCAGATAGATCTTTCTAATGAGCTATTGTATGCGTCAAATGGAGATCGTATGCCAAAGTTACGACCGAGGGAAATTGATGGACCAATTTACCCAAACGGGGCCTACAATTTGGCATTTCATCTTCTAGGGTTAGGTTTTGGGATTTTAAGGGTTTTCCGTTATTTCTCAATAATAAATAGGCCTTCGAGCCTCATTGTAACACAGTTCAGAGGCATGTAGTTGCCACATCTCTTCTCAGAGATAAGCTACCATCACCCTAACTGGTTTATTTCCATTTTTGGTTGTAAGCATATTTCAGTATTTTCCATTAGTGAAATGAAGTATTATTTATGCTGCATCTTTGTGTATATGGTTATCTTTGTATTTTTTTGCATTCCTGTTTAAATCTGGATCAGTGGTATCAGAGCAGTCTGCTTTTTCTTTGTTTTTCTTTGCATGTCCCTAACGAGGTCGGGTTATAAGGAGTTAGGGCTTGAATTGGTCGAACCTTTGCAAGGCAGCCTTGCAAATCCCGACGGCCTCCCATGGCGGATGAAAAGAAAGACAAGGGAGTAAGAGATCCTATCAAAATCTTGCTCGAAGAAGCCCTCGAGCAGCAAAGGAACGTGATGATGGATAGCTTTACACAGATCCTTCAGTGACTACCTAGAGGCGACGCATCAGCTTTTGACAACTACTCTGGAAATGCCACACCATTTAAGGTACAATTTAATTTTGAAATCCCCATCTTCGAGGGTCAAATAGATGCAGTTGCCATAGATTAATTGGTTAAATCTGCTAGATGGGTATTTTTCTGTTCATGAATTTTCAAGCCGAGAAAAGATTATTTTCGCTCTTCTCAAAGTAGCCCCCCATGTCAAGGACTAGTGGGAAACCTACTGCGAGCAAAAGAATGAAAGTACTAGCTCACTATTTTTAGCCGCATCCACTTGGGATTCATTCCGAGGTGCCATGAAGGAGTACTACTACCCTATCAAAAGTTATGAGGAAAAATACATCAAATGGACTACACTGTGGTGGGGACGAGACCAAGATGTACCAGAGTTCACAAACATTTTTCACACCCTTCGCACACAGTTGGGTATCAAAGATTCTGATCTACATTTGGTACTCAAGTACCGTGGCTGCCTACACAAATACATCCAGGAAGAGATGAAGTTGCTGAACATCTCCTCGCTTGGCACAACGTACCGATATGCTATCAAAATCAATTAAAAGTTCAAACAAAAGAAGCCAGAATTTGGATCTGCAAATCTGAAGCCCAAAGGACAAAGCCAAGGCAAGGTGACCCAAGACAACCCATCAAACCTGCAAGAAAAGAACAACACCATGAAGCCAAATAAGGACACAGGAAAGTGGTGTGAGTTCCACAAGAGTGCCACTCATAACATAAGTGAGTGTTGGAACAAGCAGTCGCTGGTGGCTGAGTTGAAGGCTTCCGAATCAGATGCATGTTTTGACCTTAAGCCAGAACCTGACAATGGGAATGGAAAAGGGAAGCAGATCATTGATGCAGATCCCAGCACCACTATTTCCACCGCCAAGATCCAGAAAAATGAGCCCTAAGATCCAAAGGAGGGGGAACATCTTTTCCACTCACAGATGTGGGTGAAGGGTTTGTTGTTGCACTCCATTGTCGATAATGGAAGCCAAAAGAACCTCATTTTAGCAAAGATCGTGAAGTAGTTGGTCCTACCGACTACACCACACCCACAATTGTACAGTATCAGGTGGCTTCATGAAGAATGAGATCTCAAAGTTTGCCAACAGTGCCACCTTCCCTATAGCATCAAGGCATTCATAGATGAGGTATTGTGTGATGTTACACCTCTTGATGTTTGCGATGTACTATTAGGCCAGCCATACTTCTGGAGGCAACATGTCGTGTATGAGTCAAGGCCTCACGCTATCATTATTTATTGGGATAATTCATTATACAGGATAGCGGAGGTAGCCGCACCTACCACCACCTCTTTGATCACTGCCAAGAAAGGCAACAAGCACATCTTCTAGACTAGGAAATTCATTTTCTGTCTGGTTCACTCCCAAAGTAAGGGGAAGATCATTGTTACATCCATGACCCCCGCAAAGGGTTCCTCTATGCAGCAGCAACAACAAAGGGATACGGTCATGACAGAACACAGTAACAACTTCTCCTCACCCACATGGGTACCACACAAGTTTCAGGTGGGCGACAAAGTTTGGTTACATCTGCAGAGAGAACGCCTTACTAGAACCCATCAGAAACTCACACCACTCCAACATGGTCCTTACACCAGTACCAATGCTACGGGCAACAATTATTTGAAGCACAACATTCTTCCTTTCCTTCACTTACACCGAGTGTTCAATGTGGACCGTCATCAACCATGCTTCCCACCATTTCTGGACACATCAGAGATTGTAGAACAGCTCACTAGAGACCCAGCTTAAAAGAAGCTTCCTCATCTTAGGGAGGAACTCAACGCAATGGGGACCATTGCTTCCTAAGGGAGGAGGAATGATCCAAGTGGATGTTGGTGGCCACCCACCTATTCCATTTGGACCCCCACAACTGTCTCTTTTAGTTTTTTTAGTTTCCTAAATTGTAGCACAGTTACTATTTTTAGCAATTTTTCGGGTCTTGAACTTCTGGAGCCGTTATGTGGCCCTAAACGACGTTTCTTGGGAAATATGGGGGCAACATGGGTCCATGGATCGATGTTTCCCTTCCCAAAGTTGTAGTTCTTGGATATGAAAATTGCTAATATTGGATTGGAAATGTAAATTGCTAATATTGGTTGAGACCATTGTAGCCATTTCCTTGGTCACTAGTAGCTGTTTTTTCTAGCTGTTGAATGATTTGTTTTCTCTATTTAACTTGTAGCTATGGTTTGGTTCATCATCTTGTCCTGACCATGAACAACACTTGTTGGTTCAAAACCCATTGACAAATGAACACTTGGTTCAAAACCCATTAACAAATGAATTTTGATGTCATTTGCACCAAAAACACTTCTCAATAAACTTGATATGGATCACAAAGGCCTAAATTCAATAACTGAAAGGGTTTGTTAAAATGTTTCCTTCGTTGCTTCCATAAGAGAATAAAGTGTTTAATTATGTTTTCTATTTGGATAAAGATTATATTAAAGATGAATCCCATCCCCATGGTTTACAATAATTATTGTAAGAATCATAGTTGATAGTCAAATTTGTTTAAAGTTGTGTAACAGAGAAACCACCATAAAAACATATGGTGGGCAACGACTATATTTGCAAGTAAATTTGCTGGTTGAGTCGCAGTCAACAGTCAAAAATAAGAAGAGCAAAAGAACTAAAAAAAATCGAAACAAACAAAAACAAACGACTAGAGAAAACTCCAACCAAACTTAACTAAATTAAACCGACTATAACACTTAACAAAATAGTGAGATTAAATATGTCAATATGGGCAATTTTGTATACAATGCATTCGTCAAATAATTTTGTAAGAACGGGTGGTTTCGCCTAATTGGAATGTAGGAACGGGAAGCTAAACTGTGTAACTTCTATAAAATATATATGCAATAGATCGTAGGCTTACATGCGTTACTGACCTTTAAGAATCTCTACTCATACAATTTCATGCGCTACTTACCTTTAAGAATCTCTACTCGTACAAATTCCTCGTAGGCTATTGTGTGGGGATTCTAATCTTTTGTTCAGTTCTATTGTGATGCAACTCTGCGGTCAAAAAATTTATATCACACTCAAAGAAAAAAAAATTGATATTAATGACATCGTTGATGTATTAATGTACCCTGCAAGCTTGCAAAATACAATGGAAATAGAAACCGAGCTCATTGTGGAATTCTGACAAGGAGAGATAACTTTCAAAAGGTCAATATTCGGTTGGGGATTGATTGAGGTTGACTCGAATTGCATAGCGATGGGAAGCCATTGTGAATAATGGTGGACAACGTAAGGATCTCAGAGGCGATGCTAAACCCACCAAAGAGTCGAGTCACAATGCGAATAGAATGTTGTTAGGAGTTGGAACATGGCGCATGTTGTTAAACAGAGTTGGAAGGACGTAACTAGACAAGGTGATTGTCGTAGCAGATGGAACCATGATGGGTGGGGGTGGAACCACAATAGCAGACCCTCCCACCCTTCTTTCGCTTAAGGAACGGAGGTACCCCGCTATTTTTATGACCCATTAGATTAAAATGACGAGCACCCATCGTTTGAAGGAAGGTTGGAACTGGGATGCAAAACCTTGATAGCAGAGCCCCGCCCTCTCCTGCTCACATCACACGGATTGCTTCTCTGCGATTAGCAGTAATGGTTGGATATCTCTATCGTTTGAAGGTCATTGATGATATAGGTGTGTGTTTAAAGTCGTGGTATGCGTTAGTGACTGCACGACCGTGCACTTATATATTATTATACTAATTTGGTTAGCACAAAGAGTGTATACTGGAGCCCGAGGTTGTGCCACTTTTTGGACACATGAGCATTGGCTACATGAATAGGTATGCCATGTAAGGGTCAAGGTGGCAAACCATGGGGGTGCCAAGTGATATGGACTTGTGCTAAGGTGGCCAATAAGGTGGAGTGCCTTGTTAGCCATGTGGCCTATGACGTCATAAATGACATAGATAGACTCATGCAAGCAATTTGAGGGTGCATGAGCACCAAATTTCAGAATGACATGGATTTAAAATAGTTGAAGGCTTGAGAAAGAACGTCCGTATTTTGTAGGGCCATATTTCTGGCCCATGAATATCCAAAAGAAAGGTAATTCTAAGCGAAGCATAAATTTCAACCCAAAATTATGATCTCAAGATAGAATTATATGGAAATTCCTAAGAGAAGTTAGGATAACAAAAAGGGAAAAATAGAGGCTTAATGAGGAGCTTGTTGAAAGCATAAATTCTAGCCTCGATAATGGAATTGGGCAAGATTAAAATTTATTAATGAAGAGAATGAAGTGATAAACTTGTAATTTTCCATTGAAGTCAAATTTCCATATAAATGTTGGAAGAAATCTATAGGAAGCATGAGGCGTAAAGCTATGTTTAACATGCTATACTTATGGAGGGCATAACTTTTAGCAAACAAATAGTCAATAGAAATATATTAATGAGGATAATTTTTTGGTAAACGCATAATTTAAATTAGGGTAGCAATTTTGAATGAAAATTTCCCGGGAAGCTACAAAGTCATAGAGGCTTAAAGAGGTTTATGATTGAGGGAAGAGCAGGGGAACTCAAGACCAGTTTCCTGAATGGAAAATTTTTCAGCATAGTGAGTTTGTGTTAACTTTGATGAATCTATGAAGCATAGCTCAATTTAAGGAACAAGAAACCGTTTAGATCATTGTAGATCATGATAGGCAGAAGAGGTCTCGCATAATTGTTGGAGAGATACTAGACAACAAGACTTGGAAGATCTTTCAAAAAAATTTAAAGCTACTAAAACATTGTTATTCCTTGTCTACTAGACAATTGAGTTCTTCTAATAGTCCTTTGGAAAATTGGACTTAGCTTAATGACTTAAGAAACCCTACTCATAATTAGGGTTTTGATATTGTGAAGCCTGGATTAAATGGTGGATGGTTATAATTAATTGATTGAAGGTAGAATCCTCCCAGAGAATTAGATATTTGGATTGAGATATGCCAATAGGAAATTCTCATGAAGTTTTCATATTTTTGATATGAAAACAAGATGAAATATGCTTGATGTATTTTAAGTTGTTTGGATGTTGTTACGTATGATGTAGAAAATGTTTCCAATAGTAATGGCAACAGGGAAAGAAACTATATTATTATAGTAGGAGATGAATAAAGAGGAATAACACTTGTTTCTACTATTCAATCAACATCATTTTAAATCCTATATTCCAAATATGGAAAAGCGATGTAAGGAATTATGTCTTAATGGAAAAGTATGGTTTTGGTTGACATAGAAAAGTTGAAACATGATTACAGTTCTATCAACTATCTAAACAATTGTCATAAATATAAGATTTGATGTCTTAAGAAGTTATCAAAATATAGTTTTTGAGCTTGGATAATTTATCATTATAAATGTTGATTAGTGCCCTAACATGGTGAATTAAGGGTTGGGAAAATTAATGCATTTGTGTAATAACACAAGCCAAACATTAGTAGATGTTGATATTAATCTCGACTGTATGATCTCAAGTGTTTCTTATGAAGAAGGAACTTCTTCAAATAAATCTCAATTCTCTTGTAACATTATTTGTCACATTAATGTAAATGATTTAATTCTAATATTTATTTTTCATTTATTATGGTTTTTTTTCCTTCATATTTTTATACCACTTTTATTTTTCAAAATTTGGATATTTTATGCTAGCTTTTTTAGAATGTTGCACAATTTCCCAATGCAAAAAAAGTAGCACACTTGGATGCAAAATAAATTCATGCATAAGGTCTCACATGGTTGTGATAGATTATGAAAACTTTGTAATAGGAAATTATATATGTTTTGTTACAGGGATACATGTGGTATGTGGTTCTACGATAAATTTCCTGCAAACAATAATAGGTTGGTAATAAGTTTTACTAGATTAGTTATAGGTAGGTGATAAGTTCCTTATAAGTTGTAATGGACTTTCCACAAGTAGGTGATAAGATCATTATAGGATTACAACCGGTGAGCTAGTCACATGCAGGTGATAGGTATATTACACGTTATGTCATGTTCTCACGGGTAGGTGATAGGGTTAAAATAGTTACAACAAGTTACAACTAGTGAATTGGTCACAAGTAAGTGATAGGGATATTACAACTTGTAATAGGTTGTCACAAGTAGGTGGTAGGGTTCTAATAGGCACAACATGTTACAATAGGTGGTTAGTTACAGGAAGTGGCAACTATATAACAGGTTATATAGGGTATATAATATGTATTACCAGAGGTTGTAACATGAATGTAACAGGTCTATGTTAGGTATGTGACAGGTTATGGCAAGCCCATGGTAGAATATGATATTTTTGATAAGTATACAATAGGTGTGTTATTAGGATATTATAGGTTTCATAAGTTGTAATGGGTTTACAATAGGGTCACAATGAGTTTCAATAGGATTATTATCACAGAAAGCATGGGATGTGAGTGGAGTAGAACGCTTAATTGGGAACATGTAGTGATTGATATAAAGTGTCCTAATGAAGACATTATATTGAGATTCCAATAATGAACTCGAGAGTTGTGCTTTCTTACACTACCAAGGAAAGTATGTATATCTAGATATTTGTGATAGGAATTTGCATAATAAAGCGGAAGTGAAGCCATGAGACAAAACAAACCTTCTTTTGAGCTATATGATATGCAGTGAAATGAGAAGGAATAACTTTTTAAACCATATCTTGCTGATGTGTTGTGAAATATTATATGTATTGTGTATGCATGCAATTTATTAAGCATGTGTGTGATGATTGCATGTTCATTGACAAATATATGTTATGGTATCAACGGAGTATCTAGTATAAAAACTAATTATGGTTTCTCTTTTGTTGATGATGCATTCGCTACTTAACACAAAATCCTCATGGAGAACATGCCTTATCAATTTATACTTTTCTTTGATATCATGGCCTTTGCAAGATGGATCACCTAAGGGACTGTTAACAAATGCAGAGGATGCCTAAGCTTGGAAGGGTAAGTACAAGGAGAAGAGAATAAAAGAAGAAGAGAAGAGAAGAGAGATGATTTAAGTGAATCTTCTATGTGTTGGAATGTCCATGTTCAATAATAAGTTTCCCTAGAGGTTGTGGCATGAGATTCGAGGGACTGTTGGGTGCGGTGAAGGGGTGCACCACTTGGGCACATGCTATGATCTCAAACTTTGTAATAGGAAATTATATATGTTTTGTTACAGGGATACATGTGGTATGTGGTGCTACGATAAATTTCCTGCAAACAATAATAGTATGGTAATAGGTTTTACTAGATTAGTTATAGGTAGGTGACAAGTTCCTTATAAGTTGTAATGGACTTTTCACAAGTAGGTCATAAGATCATTATAGGATTACAACCGGTGAGCTAGTCACAGGCAGATGATAGGTGTATTACAGGTTATGTCATGTTCTCACGGGTAGGTGATAGGGTTAAAATAGTTACAACAAGTTACAACTAGTGAATTGGTCACAAGTAGGTGGCAGGGTTCTAATAGGCACAACATGTTACAATAGGTGGTTGGTTACAGGAAGTGACAGCTACATAACAGGTTATATAATGTATATAATACATATTACCAGAGGTTGTAACATCAATGTAACAGGTCTATGTTAGGTAGGTGACAGGTTATGGCAAGCCCATCGTAGGATATGATATGTTTGATAAGTATACAATAGGTATGTTATTAGGATATTATAGGTTTCATAAGTTGTAATGGGTTTACAATAGGGTCATAATGAGTTTTAATAGGAATTTGATCACTCAAATCATGGGCTTTTAGTGGAGGACAATGCTTAATTGGGAACATGTAGTGATTGATATAAAGTTCCCTAATGAAGACATTATATTGGGATTCCAATAATGAACTCGGGAGTTGTGGTTTCTTACATTGCCAAGGAAAATATGTTTATCTAGATAATTGTGATAGGGATTTGCATAATAAAGAAGAAGTGAAGCCATGAGACAAAACAACTCTTCTTTTGAGCTCTATGATATGCAGGGAAATGAGAATGAATAACGTTTTAAACCATATCTTGCTGATGTGTTGTGAAATATTATATGTACTGTGTAAGCATTTAATTTATTAAGCATGTGTGTTGATTACATGTTCATTGACAAATATATGTTATGGTAACAAAAAAGTATCTAGTATAAAAACTAATTATGCCTGCCTTTTAGTTGATGATGCATTTGCTACTCAACAAAAAATCCTCATGGAGAACATGCCTTATCAGTTTACACTCGTCTTTGATATGATGGCCTTGGCAAGATGGATCACCTAAGGGACTGTTAACCAATGAAGGGGATGCCTGAGCTTGGAAGGGTAAGTACAAAGAGAAGAGAATAAAAGAAGAAGAGAAGAGAAGAGATATGATTTAACTGAATCTTCTATATGTTGGAATGTCCCTGTTCAATAATAATTTTTCCTAGAGGTGGTGACATGAGATTCAAGGGACTCTTGGGTGCAGTGAAGGGGTACACCACTTGGGCACATGCTAATGTGTACTGCGTAGGTACCCGATAATGGGAGAGAACACGCACCATGAAATTGATATCTTGTTTACTCATATATGTAAGTATTGATTTGGTTTGCATGGCTTCTTTATGTTATTGATATATGAATTATTAATTAAAATTCTTAGAAGTATAATGCTTATGGATATAATACTTTTTTCATGAACATGGTTATAATATGCTTGTTTACTTGTTGGATGTTGTGGATGTATGCTTAGAAACCATGAATGTTGGAAGCATTGTTATAGCTCAAAAATCCACCCCGTAGGGTCAAGAAAAAAGCTACATCCTTTTCCAACCTACAAGATTGGTTTGTGACTGGTGGAACATCAAAATTCCAGTTTTTTGAGGGTTCAATGCTCCTTCTCAGTTGTAGGAGTTGAACTAGAGGGCATATCAACACTCCCTCTTGTGTTTTAGACTAAAATATAAGTTTGTTGATGTCCTATGTACACTATAGATTCAAAACAATGGGGGAAATCGACTAGATAAGATCAAGTTTGATTCAAATTTACAACTTTGATTAAAATAATCATTGATTTAGTCTATCTTAACCATCACCTTGATATAGTAAAGAAAGTGTCTTGATGATGAAGGCTAATCATGATCTGGATCTATATAAATAGAGCTCTTCACTAGACACTGGGAGGAAAAGATAGACTATGCCAAAATGCCAGTGAAATCCTTCTCTGATAAATTGACATTAGCAGGTGAACATATCACTGCGTTTGAGGCTAGGAAGGTGATCCGAGCAAGGACCAAAGGAGTCTCGGACATGTGCTTCTTCACATGATTAATTCAAAAGTAAAAGAAGCTTACCCCCATTACACTCATGTTTTCTTATATCTGCATAAATATATTGGTTTGCATGTGTTAATATTTGTGGTTGTAGGGAAGAGGAGATATTTGTTGTTCATTGTGTGCAGGATTCTAGAGAATATCTAGAGAAAATATCTGAGCAGGAGGTCTCCCTGAATATGGCATCACCAATAAAGTTAAGGATTATAGTCATTTTTAGATAATTCTCCTTCATTTCTTGGTAGCATGTTGTGCATCTTTGGTGATTGTTTATCCCGCTTTGTTTATCATATAGACACATGATATTTGGGAAAAATGTAGGAAAATCTTGTTGAGGTTAAAGTAGCCTACTATTGTAGTGTTAACAGTGTTGGACCCGCCAACATGTTTGGGGATCTCCCCGGTAAGAAGTCCCAATTAGACCTCAGACTGTTTGGTGTAGGAATTCTAGCGATGGGTCGTACAGTAATGCATTGATTGTGGTTTTGCATAGAGGCAAGTAAGATATCCCTATTGGCTACACAACCACCAATTTGGAGATTCACGAAGTGTATATGTAAGCTGCAGATTGGCGTGTTCGTCAGAACATTCGTCTTCCTCGTGAAGCATGGAAGGGAAGCCATGTAAGAACTTAGGTTGGGCCACTTTGCCTTCACCATCATACATGTATGTGGACAAGATATTGAAAAACTCCCTTGTGATGGTAACAGATTCAGCATGTAAAAAACATTGTGGAGGGAGGAGAGTGCAAGAATCCATGATAGATATGAAAAGGTTCAAAATAGGATGAGGGGACACAACTTGTCATCTGGCTCTCCTTATAGCGCTAGAAATGTTGACGGTGCTAGACTCGTCAACATGTCAGGGGATCTCCTCAGTAAGAATTCCTGATTAGACCTCAGGACATTTGGTGTAGGAGTCCCAGTAGTGGGTCGTATGATAATGCCTTGACCACAGTTTCGCATAGATGCAAGTAAGATGTCCCTGTTGGTAGCAAGGGTGTGACAGTTGTGGTGAGTCAAAGGAAGGTGCATGAACGGTTCTGACACATGGAAAGTGGGGTGAGTGCACCCCTTGGAAACTTGTAATAGCACTCAGCTTGGAAGGGAACACACAAGCAGAGATACATCACCGGCTAGAAATAAAGACAGGGAGCAATCCAAAGTGATGTTTAAACCAACAACATGTTTGCAACAAGATTCATATAATTGCATACAAAATAGTTCATACACAAGTGTGTAAGTTAAATAACATACATTGGGAAAGCAACCAGAATAGTCCAAGTACAATAACAAAATATGCATGAAAACATATTGGCTCTGTTATATTAAGACGTGTAAGTTCCAGTCATATAATACATCCATTTTCACCTGCTAGCCCTGATACAGGAACATTACAACCACAACCGCCTGCTCCTTCAAAGAGATATACTAGCTCTACGTAGTGGAGAAGCCAAGGCTCATTACAACATTGTCCTAGCTTTCTCTAAGATACTCCTATTGGAAGCTTGCCTGACAAAAATCCTTTACAAAGAGTTACGAGGGACTATTTATAGCAAAGGATGGGATGGCCCTTGACATTCCCCTTTGTGACAATTCATCTACCGGCATTACTCTTCATCTACTTTATGACTGTTACATCCAAATATCGACACTTGAACTTCCACTTGAGAAGACATTACATTACAATGCACATGTGCCCATGTGAGACAAAATGGCTAGAGCAAGCCATGCAAGACATCACTAACACTCGCACCATTGTGGTGAGATCAACTCTTTGACATGCTTGTGATTGTCGAAGGGGGTGAGATGATGCCAAGCTTGGTTGTCCATGATGGTGTCTGTGCACTCAATGGTCACATCTTGTTGAAGCGAACTCTTGCCTTCATTGCATCTGGGCACATTGATATGGCTCCTTTGTCCAATCATCTAATAGCGTGCACATGGTAGTCCTGGTGCAACCAGACCAACAACATGTTGATGCATAGTGTTTATGCTGCTCTCCAAGCATGTGTTGGTGGCCATGCACATCAACTTGGCAGAGTACATGTTCAGCTCTAGTCGGACTTGCTTCTTGTCTTTGCCTTGGTGAGTGTGCCGAATGGGTGGGATCACATGCGTGCACACAATGACATGCATTTTGTTGCATTCCCTTGCATGCAATCAATAACATTGCTTACCTTGTCTGCTCCGTGCCAGCTTTTGGGATGGATATATAACTTGTACAGGCATAGTTTCATCTGTAAGTGCATGTTGCGCCTGCTATTGTACATGTTCCTACTGTAACTCATTCTCTCATCTATGTGGCTCATGTTCTTCCTTAAGTTGCTACTTCATCACATGCAACTCCTTCTATGTTTCGTTCTCTGCCTTCGCGTGATCTTCATGCCACATAGTCACCTCATAGCCCGAGTCTCCAAAGCTTCTTTCATCAAAAGTGGACATGCTTGAGCTTGCAACTTTGTTCCACCTCTGTGTTGTCAACAACCTTCCTCTTGCTTTTGTTACATTTGGTATGCTGCCTTTAGCTGCTGTTGATGGTGTTACTTTCTGTCATACTGATGTCATCATATCTTGATATCCTTGACTACAAACAACTCAATGTCTTCGAGGGTAGGCATGTTCATAGACACTTGATCGACTGCATCCCCAAGTGTGATCTAAATGGTGTCTTGGACTCTAATATCCTTGGAACCATTGCACCTATGTTGTTGAGAGGTAGATGAACACCTGCGATACCTAGAGACATGGAAACACTCCTGGCAAGCAATTTGTCATTTGAAAACTAA
Organism: Pinus taeda; assembly: GCA_000404065.3. Taxonomy (NCBI): domain Eukaryota; kingdom Viridiplantae; phylum Streptophyta; class Pinopsida; order Pinales; family Pinaceae; genus Pinus; species Pinus taeda. The sequence continues at coordinate 38,219 of APFE030499864.1, read as the reverse complement.
AACAAACTTGAGAGTTGACTTGCAACATACATGTGTGATTGTTCATGAAGGTTGCACAATGTCTATCGGGAGGTCGAGAGACTGACTACCAAAAATGTACAAGGCAGAGTCAAGGTTGTCAGGAGGCCAATCGAATGTTGGAATTGCATAATGCATAATCTAGCTTGGACTACTGTGGAATGAAACTGTGCAATCCACAATTTTAGTCAGCAGTGACATGCAACTAGCAAATTGCACTATGTAGTTTCTGGGGTGAATAGAACACTGCCTCAAAGAATTGCACAATGCAAGCTTGGAGGTCAATGCCTGGCTAGATTTGCGTATTATGGAGGGAAGGGAGATCCTTCACTTCCGGAAATGTGCAGTGCTAACCAAGCAAGGCACGATCCAAGCCAAGGTAGCCTAGTTCGGCCGACGGTGACTGAAAACATGAGAAGTAAGAATGCATGATGAGATGAGTGGAAACAAGAGTGAATGATCATACATGCAAGCAACAAGTGTAGGATTCAGGCAATAGGGAAAGCATGCATGTGTGTGAAACGAGTCACCGCAATAGCGATCCTGTGTGAAAAAACAATTTCATGCAGGTGACAATAGTTAGATGTTAACAGAAACAGAAATAGTGGTAGCAAAAGCTAGTATGCATGTAAATGATAGCAAGAACTCACTGAAATCAAGCCAAAAACACTCACACAATGCGAAACACAAAAAGCGATAGAAATGCAGCGCAAGTCATGAAAAATAAGCTTACCCCAAGACAACTGAGCTAAATGTGCCAACGAATCCTAGGTGCAATGTGGAATGTCAAAGCTGCAAGGTCAATGCAAGGAAAAAGATCTACAATGTCTGGTTCATGAGTTTTGAAGTTGTGACATGCTTGCCGCAAATTTAGGAAGAGCGACACTTGGTGAGAGGCTTCTAAAATGATCCTTGTAAGAAATCTCTAGCTGCGAAAAGTAGATCCTTGAATCAAGGGATGCCTTTGCATTCTTCCTTGGGAGAAGTAGACCCTGCATGCAAATAATTTTTGTTTGGTCCCGTAGGGAACTGGTCAACCAAACCGCACATGCAATAGTTTACTCAGCTAAGAGGAAAAAATGTGCATTTCTGGGATGGAGTTGGGCTGGATACCTAGAGGGATTGTTCAATTTATGGGAAAGGCAGTTAACTGCTACCCAAAATTACACAATTTATGGGATGAGTAGTGCTGGGAAGATTTGCGCAATTTTCTCAGTGAACAGTGACAACTAGATTTGCGCAATTCTAGAGCCTAGGAGGCTTCTATATAGAAATGCGCAATTTCTGGAGAGAATGTAGGTTCCCCTCCATAATTGTGTGATTTCTTGAGGGATTTTCTCAGCCTGTAGCTGGACCAAGTCTAGAGAAACAACATGTGAGGGGGATGTAACAAGATCTCATGGACAAGTTATCATTCTGCAAGAAAACCACTGAACAAGGCAAGACATACTGCTGTGAAAGGTTGGTAGGGAGGCTCCAAGATGAATCTAGGGCAAAATTTTGGAGGATAGTTGTAGCCGCTACAACACTTGGTGACACACTGATAAAAGTCCAACTCACTGAATGGACCTTGTTCATTTAAAGAAAGTCTAACACCTCTGAAAGTATTGTTTAGTTATCAGTTTGTCTTGGTTTTCATACTTGCTTGATTGTAAGATGTATCATCTACCAAAATCTTTTTCAATTAACACACATTCCAAGCCAAGACAACACAGTTGTTTCGATTGGGGTTGAGGGGTATAGTGGTGCACAAGTAGTATAGTCGTCAAAATCTTAATTTCATCTCTGATGTTGCTCCACTACTAGTAGGCCTGGACAGTAACCCGGTGGAGTCACGCAGGAACACAAGCATCACCTCACTACCAGCAAGACTAATCATTACCCCGGTGGAGTTAATTGCATCATGTCTATGTGCAGGAAGCTTTTCTCTTCTTTCGCCTTATTCATTTTTCATTTTTTCTATAACCGTGCAAGAACTTATTCATTTAAGAGGTGGAAGAGGTTGTTCCTTGAGAAGTAGTTTATTGTATACCTCTGACATGCTTGTTAAGTTTTTCCTCCTCACCTTACTCTACTTCACTGAGCTGAGAAGGTTTAACCCAAAAACAACTGACTAGAGTAGGCGACACTATTTAATGTGCAAATATTGTGTTTTCAACAAGGTTCACCTCAAACAGTATGTATTTTCCATTGGTGTATCATGGACTGAAGATAACAAGTTCTTCACCTAGAGGAAGGACAACAGATAACCAAGTAGTGATATCTACACAAGCCCTCTCGTACTTTACCCAAATTTTTTTAGGATACATACATGGTTTCATGCGAAACTAACCTATGAACAAAAACAAGAAAATGAACAACAAAGCAAAGAAGAAGCAGAAGGAATTGTGAAAGCAAAGCTAGTAAGAAAACGAACAAGTAAAAAAATAAATAAACAAACAAAGTAAGCCAACAAGCATGCAAGAAAACAGACTGAAAGAAAGCACTACTCCTACTCCTAAGCTAATGGTGCATGGGCCTGATCATGTGAAGTGATATTTCCAATGCAATCACCAGTAAGGAAGAAAGTTATAACAATGAAGACAAACACGCTTCATGTTTAAAAGTGTCCACCAGACATAAGTGAGTGCAAATACATGACATGTGGTGCTTGGACTTATCACGGTGTTGTGCGACACTGCGTGCAGCTATGAAGCATATGCACACTCTTGACTGCAACATTCAAGAAAATGAAAGAAACAAATAAAACTTGCATCATGTATGTGTGCTTGCAATGTAATATTCCTTGAATGCATGAGCAATGGGATCTTGCAGTTCAAGTGGAGGAAGCATGATCTATGTCTGAGATTGATCTTCAATGCATACAAATGAGTGATGATGAGCCTCGAATGATTGAAAAATTTCCCAATCGGAAGTGAAACCATCCTCATGATAGCGAAGGCCTGACATAACCATCAGCTCAGGCTGAAGTGCCTTGATAGTCTGTGGTGTTTTGACTTCATCATCATATAGATCATCATAAATAGATGGCTTCAAAAAATCAATTTCGATAGAAACATGATCGTGATCAAATATGGGAATAAATGGTTCATGGAAATCACAATAAGAAAATCAATGATTTCATCAACATCCTCATGATATGATAAATCAAATAGAGGGGTTGATGAAAAGTGAACAAACTCATCCTCTCTGTTTCTGGAAAAGATAGATGAGATATCAAGTGGATTTTCAATGAGTAACTTATCCTCTCCATTGTTGTATGATGGACCGAAATCCGTTGTATCTTGCAAGTGATCAACAATGTGTGCATCCGTGGATGAAGATACACATGTGAAATCAAAGATGGCAGGTTCACCAAAAATGTTAGGAAAGAACCAAAGAGGCTCGGACAAAAGGGAGTCATCCTTCGCCCAGTGTTGATGCTCAAGCTCCCAATCATACTCTTCATGAATGGCAACCATATTGGTTGTGCAACACCAACTCCATCAATGGCTTGTTCCTCATTCACAACAAGTGTTGAGTCTGGAATGGAAGAACACAAAACAGTATCATCCAGAGGAACAACTGAGTATGGAGACAGAGTTTTTGGTACAAAATGCATATGAGAACTCAAGGGACTCACAACCAAATCTACGCTAAAATTAAGCAGAGTGATGTTGGGAGGATGTGAAAACTAAAAAAATGTGTGAGCATGACCTCCCACATCACTCTGCAGTGCTGGAGCTATTTAATTAGGGGACGATGGACAGTCACTTGTGACAGTGACCACATTCATCTGTGATTGCACAACTCCATCACTCAAGAATGTTGAGTGAGGCTTGATTTTAAAATTCTTCTTGGGATGAGCAGATTTCTTAAGATAACACTCGAATTGATCCCAAAGATAGAAAAGTTTCATCTGGTTCTTCGGAGCTTGAAACTGTAAATCACATAAGCATTGCCAAAAATCCATAGGCGATTCATGAGGAGCCTTCCATTGTTGTAGCAGTTTCTGGTCAAAATGTTTTGGATTAAAATGATAAAAAGTGTCTTCAATGAGATCACAGAAGTGCTTGAGTGAGTAGATGTTGTCATCTAGTAGGCTACACAACCATCGATATGGAGATTTGCGAAGTGTGTATGAAGGCAGCAGATTAGCCTGTTTGTTAGAACATCCATCTTCCTTGTGAAGCATGGAAAGGATGTCATTTAAGAACTCATGCCAGACCACTTCACCTTCACCATTATACATGCATGTGGAAAAGAGATCGGAAAACTCCCTCGTGATGGTAGTAGATTCGTCATGCAAAAAACATCATGGAGGGAGGAGAGTGTAAGACTACATGATAGATATGCAAAGGTTCAAAACAGGATGAGAGGACACAAATTGTCATCTGGAACTCTTCTAGTACCAGAAATTTTGATGATGTTAGACCCACCAACATGTCAGAGGATATCCCCGGTAAGAAGTCCCTATTAGACCTCAAACCGTTTGGTGTAGGATTCCTAGCAGTGGGTCATATGGTGATGCCTTGACCATGGTGTTGCACGGAGGAAAGTAAGATTTCCTTTTTGGTAGCAAGGGTGTGATAGTTGCGATGACTCAAAGGAAGGTGCATGAACGATTCTAACACACAAAAAGTGGGGTGAGTGCATCCCTTGGAAAGCTGTAATAGTACTCAGCCTGGAAGGGAACACATGAGTTATGAGACTCATAATTGGGTAATTATATGGGCCTTAATTCGCCTCCTAGCTTAGTCAAACCAACTCTTCTCACAACTTATTACATGTTTTGATTATATTTTGTTTAATGAGATGAGTTAAAGTGAGATATTATGCCTAGTGAACTAATATGCATTGAATGCACATTTGGAAGAGAAAATCAAGGAATTTTGGCAAAGACTAAGGTGTGAAACTCGAATGGGACAAGGGAGAGAGATTATAGGAGGTAGATCCTCCTCATTTACTCCTACCCCATTCAAATATTCCTCCATTAATCCCACTAGCTCCGAGTGCAAGGAGCCAATTCATGAAGATCAGAAGGGAGTCGAGGAAGTGATAGACAAAGAGTTAGCTCATATTGAGTTTGGGAGATGAGCCTCCCTAAATTTAAGGAATTCGTTGGGGACTTCAGTTGTATAAGTAGAGAGGCCTAGAGCCTCATTAGGATTCAAAATTTTGTTGTAAAAAAATTGGTTATTTTCAAGCTCTAAACTTGTGGAAGACTTTAATGTAAATTTATGTTTTGGTAAAAAGAATGAGTTTTTTCTTGATCCAGTACTGAGTTAACTTAGAGGGTTGAAGCTCTTGGGTTAGGGCCCAACCATAGAAGTAAATGCTTCTCTTCTTGTATCTGTATGCTTAGCTTAGTTTCATAGATGCATGGTTAAGATGTCTTTAGAAGTATCTCATTGAAAGTAGTGTAGATTTGATTAATTGTTTATTATTTTGCTTCCATTTGTGCCTTACTTTAGTAGCAGGTTAGAAGGGATAAAAGAAGCACCAGAAATCTATTTGTAGGAAATGACCCTTATGCAGCCCCAAAAAGATAGGTTTCCATTTCTTTCATAATATTTAGAGTTTACTGTACTTGAACCAACATTTGATCAGTTTTTCAAAGTGGGATTTTATTTCCATCTCTTATATCTTCACTCTTGCAGTAGATCTCATCCATGATTCCATTTTATTCAGAAATTTCCTCATCTATAAGGTAGAAAGTTAGTTCATTAAATTCTTCTTTTCTAGCCCATGAGAATTCTTCTTGTTTACATGACTTTTTGGAAATTAAACATGTTTGATGCAGAGTGAGTGCTTCAGAAGTAGAAAGATAAGTTGTAGCAAACAACCACCTTCCAACTTCATCCACCCATGGGCATTCTTTGTTGTCATCAAGACCTTCACCAATTTCATCAATTTACATAGAAATTTCGCCAGGCATGTTGAGCGAATCCAATCATCTCCTAAACTTGTTTCCTTTTCTCACTCCATTCCACCCACCAACCACCTTCCCTATGCCTTCCATCACCTCCAACACCCATCGTTTTGCTCTCGGATGTATCCTGTAGAAATACAGGGAATCCTGTAGGTTTATAGTACATCTTATAGGTTTTGCTGTAGTGGCCTGTTTTGAGGCCGAATTGAGGGAAAACCTCTAGGAAGCTTCCCAGGGTCACCCAAGGGTCTCCCAAACCTTCCAACCATCTCCTAAACCTTTCAGACATCCACAAACATCCCTAAGCCACTTGCCACATCATCAAAAGAGATTAGCTTGCACACTTGATTTTTCATGAAAAGCATAAAAAGAAAAAAAAGATTTATTGTAGTCCTTTACATGCATAACAGTGATGTTTGATGTTTTTAATTTCCATGCTTAGGCCATTAGCATTTTGTTCATGTTAGTTTAGCATTATTGCAAAGCATAGCTCTTCGCTGTTAATTAGGAAATTGTGTGCCTTATCATTGAATTTCATTATTTTTCATTATTGTAGTAGACCAACTCTCTTTTAGAGTAGATTTCTATTTCTTTCATCAAGGAACCAAGCTTCTTCTGAATCCATAGAAGTCTGGCTTGAAAACCCTAGTGGTCTCTAACTAGCTGAATAGTGACAAAAGTTAGAACCCTCACTTTTAATTGTGTATAGAGCATTTTCACCTCCAAGTTTGTAGGAACCCCAGGTTGATAAAGTAAAATTGGTAGCCCAATAGTTGCACCATTCTTGCTGCAATACTGGTGCTCATCAATTTTTGGAACCATTACCGGGGAGGTGCCTGAGTAATATGTGATTACTGCTTTCTTTCTTTTATTTCTTGTTTCTAATATTTTGCCATTAGTTTCATTTCTACAAAATTAATTTAGTTGCTTCCTTTTTCATTCTACATTCTTTGCTTTCCTTTCCATTTCGCAAGTAAGATTTCAATTCAACAATTAGTGTTTTGTTTAGTCAGTTGTTTTCATTCAATCTACAATTTTAGTTCTGTAAAGAACTTTCAATGTTTGAAAAAAAACACAAAACCAAACCAAAAACGTTTCCTTTCATGTCTCGTTGGAATAGGGATAATTTAGGGGAATTTTATCCAAATGCCCCCATTGCATCAAATATCCAACCTCCCTTCTTGTTTGGTGGCTATGAATTGGAGGAACCCTTAGGTGAGCAACCAAACATATTTGAATATTCTATAGGGGAAGAAGAAGAAGAAGAAGAAGAACCCATTCCTACCGAGCCAATAGCTGGAAACGGAAATGACAGAGGGAATAGAGATAAAGTTGAGGGTGCCTTCCCCATTAGGGAAACCAATGGGGACAGTAAGATGAAAAATATAAGCCCCTCTGTCCTTCCTCATTTCCATGGCCTGACCACAGAAGATCTCGACACTTTCCTATTTGAGTTTGTTGTTATATTCGGAACCTATGACTACACAAATGATGAGTAGAATTTGAAACTATTTCCATCTACCCTCAAGGATGCAACTTTGCACTGGTTCATGGGTTTACCTAGGGATATCATCACAACTTGGGTGCAGATGCATCCTTCAACAAAAAGTATCGAGACTACTGTAGGTCTAAGGATAATAAAGAGGAATTTTTTAAGATGACCTTAGGTAATGATGAATCCCTAGAGGATTACGAAGAAAGGTTTTAGCTTAATTACAAAAGGGCCAGGTGCACACTTGACCCTGAGTCACTGAAGCTAGTCCTGCTTAGAGGAGTAAGGGAAGAGCTTTTGGATACCCTACACTTGTTAACAGTAGGTGATATATACCAGTTACCTTATGAGGATATCAAGACTATCTTTAGAAACCATTCTAGGGTAGCTAGGAAAAAGGGTAGGTGAGGTCAACCTATGGTCAATAGATCCTCTTCCAGTTCATCCATTAAGGACGAAATTGGGAACATGTTGGAAGATTTCAAGAGTGATATGCTATAAACCCTTACCTTATAGATGAACATTATGCACATTAGGAGAAAGAAGGAGGAAGCAAAGAGAGCCTTGGCCATTTTTGGTCCTAGATGCACCAAGAGGCACCCTAGGAATGAATGTTCATTGAATTCTATTGAAATTTTCTCAATCTGTGAAGAAAACCACTCCACAAGCAAGTGCCCTTCTTTTCCTTAACTCAAAGTTGTATATGAAGGAGCTGAAGAGGTCACTGAGCATCTCTGCTACATAAACCAAAGGAGACCACATGGGCCTAGGCCATTCCAGCAGGGCATGCAAGGGTCATCCCATGCATATTACAACCCCAACTTGACCACATCCATACCTTCTTGGGGACCTCCTTCTCATCCTTCCTGGTCTACACCTCCTCCTTGGTCCTTTTCATCTCAGTATCATTCCTAGCCAGCTGGTCAGTCATTTCAACCATATGCTCTGCCACAACCTCAGTTGAATGCACCGCCCCAAGGGTGGAGGCCCCAGTACAACAATGTTCCTACTTTATTGCTTTCACCACTTGTCCAACCACAACTATTACACTCTACTCCACCTAAATAACCCCATATGCCTGCCCAGCCAAATCCAAACCTGAAAAATAGACATACACATCAAGTATACAATGGAGAGACATCATATCTAGCTTATGCTGTGGAGATCTAGGAAATTAACCTAAGATCTAGGAGAATTCTCCCAGATAACCAACCTCCACCTCCACCTAGGGAGGTTGAAGAAGAAAGAGAGGCAAGTATTCTTAAAGTAAATCCAGCCTTTCCTGAGATATTAACTCAACCACTCCAGCCTATCCCAGAAGAGACTGAACTTCTAGGAGAATTGAAAAACCTACGTTTCAATATTCCACTTCTCCAAGTCACTAAAGAAGTACCTATTTACAACATGTTGATTAAGGAGAAGTGCTTCAATCATCCAGGGAGGCAAATAAGAGATTCCCCTACCATTAATGTCATTAGACAACTCTCCAACATAATGTTGGGGTAGATAATCTATCTAAATTATTTGGACATTGGAAGCCTTGTAGTAGATGTGCACATCAATGGCACCATTGTCCCACACACTTTGATCAATATTTGGGCTTCCATTAATGTGATGAACAAGGACATCATGCTTAAGCTCAACCTCCAAGGTTCATTGATTAAGACCACAACAATATTGTAACTTACAGACTGGTCCATAGTGACCCCTAAGGGTATTGTGGAGTATGTGATGGTCTCCATTCACTCACTGGTCACCCTCTCATCCTTGGGAGGCCCTTGTTGGCCACTACCGATACTTACATCAGCTACAGAGCTGGGAATATGACCATCAATAATGGGCATATGTCCAATCAATTAGTCCTATACCCTACTCCTCATCCATCTCTAGAACGTGATTCACCTTTATGGATGGAAGAGGAGGAAGAAGATGAAGTTTATTCTACCCAATTGTATACCTTAGAAGCAACCTTAGGAGGAGGACAATATGATGAAAATGATTTGATTGAAAACCTACTCCAAAGTCCAAGTCCCAGTACATTGTCCCTAAAAGAAGTAGTAAAGGAAACCCAGAACATCCATCCAATTGATCTGTACTTGGTCGATTCCAACCCTCTCCATGTCAAAATCATAGAATTTGGCCCTGAGAGAACTTTGAAAATCAATCCATCTCTTTTTGTTCTCCAAGAGGAGAAGTTGTGCAACATGCTAAAGGAACATCTAGATTCCTTTACTTGGAGTTACAAAGGAAGGAAGGGAGTACATCCCTCAGTGTGTACTCACCACATTTACATCAAAGAAGGTTGCAAGCTAGTCTGACAACCCCAAAGGAGGATGAATTCAACTCTGAAAGATATAGTCAAAGAATAACTGCAAAAAAGTGGAGGATTTGTGTTGATTACACAGAGTTGAACAAAGTCACAAACAATCATAATTTCCCTCTACCTTTCATCGACCAAGTGCTAGATGGCCTGGTAGGGAAAACGTTTTTCTCTTTCATAGATGGATTCAATGGGTACAATCAATTCCAGATTAGCCCGGAAGACCAGGATAAGACCACCTTCACTTTTCCTTGGGGTAATTTCTCCGATAGGGTCCTTCCTTTGGCCTATGCAATGCTCCTGCCACTTTTTAGAGAGCAACCATGAGTATCTTTGCTAAGTTAGTCCATGATGTGATAGAAATCTATATGGATGATTTCACACCTTATGGGGGTGATTTCAAGGACGCTTTGTCCAACTTAGGTAAGGTTATGCACAAATGCATTGAGATGAACCTGTTTCTCAGTCTTGAGAAATGTGAATTCTTGATGACTGCAAGGACCATCCTAGGTCATTCAATATCTCAGCAAGGACTGCAGGTGGGCCCAAACAAAATAGCTATCATCTAAAGGGTCCCACCTCCTCAAAATCAGAGAGATTTCAGAAGTTTCCTAGGGTTAGCTGGATACTACCGAAGGTTCATAAAGGACTTCAACAAGTTGGCCTCTCCTTTATTTGGGTTGTTGGACAAAGACTTTGAGTTTATACGGTCAAAAAGATGTCAAGAGGCCTTGGACATCCTGAAGAACAATTTAACCATTGCACTGATTCTTTGAGGCCCAATTAGGCCCTTCCTTTTCATATTCATGGTGATGCCTCACATAAAGCCATAGGAGCAGCCCTAGGTTGGATAGATGAAAATTGCCTTATGCCATTTACTTTATCAGTAAGAATCTATCAAAGGCCTAACTGAACTATGCAATGGTCGAAAAGGATCTCCTAGTTGTTGTGCATTCACTGAAAAATTTAGGCATTATATTACAGGCTATCAAATATTTGTCCATAGTGACCATGCTGCAATCAAATATTTAATGAATAAACCTGATGTGAATGCGTGTATTATAAGATGGTTACTTTTATTACAACAGTTTGATCTAACTATTGTTGATAAGCCTGACAAGGAAAATGTTGTTGCAGACCTTTTGTCCATATCAACTCTGCCTGCAGGTGAGGAGGGAATGGTTGATGACCACTTACCGGATGAGCACTTCTTCACCATTTTATTTCTCTCTCCATGGTTTGTTGACATAGCAAACTATTTGGTATCTGCACAATTCCCACCAAATTTCTCCTCCAAAGAGAAAAGCACTATTGTAAGGAAGAGCACCCCCTTCACTTGGATTTGGGGAATTATCTTCAAACTTGGCCCAGATCAAATCTTGACAAGGTGTGTCAAGGAGGAGGAATTCTTTGACATCCTTTTGACCTGTCATGATGGGCCTTGTGGAGGTCACTTTGTAGCAAAGAGGACAACATTCAAAGTGTTACAAGCAGGCTATTATTGGCCCACTCTTCATTAAGATGTGAAAATATATACTAGTTAGTGTGATCATGCCAAAGGATGGGAAAGCCTACTCCAAGAGATGAAATGCCTCTGCAACCTCAAGTGAATTTCGATCCATTTGAAAAGTGGGGCATGGACTTCATTGGACTTATTGACCCTCCTTCCAAGAAAAAACAATACATCATTGTGTCCACTGACTATCTGAATAAGTGGGCTAAAACCAAGGCAATTAAGGTAGAAATAGAGGAGAAGGTAGCTGAGTTCTTAAGGGAGAATGCATTTTACAAATTTGGGTACCCTAGAGAACTAGTCACTGATCAAGGTAGCCAGTTTACCTCCAAAATCATTGAAGATTTTCTCAGCCAGCACAACATCAGGCATAGGACCTCCACTCCCTATCACCCACAAACTAATGGGCAAGGGGAGGTGATCAACAGAGCGTTGGAGGGAATCTTGACCAAAGTGGTTAGCAGCAGCATGAAAGATTGGGTAGATAGACTAGTTGAGGCCACCTGGGCATATAATACCACTTGGAAGACCACCATTGGATTCACACCCTATGTGCTAGTCTATGGAGAAAAGGACTTGTTGTCCATTGAGTTTGAGTATAACACATTAACGATGGTAGACCAACAAGATCTAGATATCAGCAGTGCACCAAAAGAGAGATTGTTCTAGTTGAATGGTTTATATGAGTTCAGAATGCAGGCCCTCCTACACACAGAGGTTGCCCAACTTCAAAGGAAGATTTGGCATGATAAGAACATCGAGGATAAGCAATTTCAAGAAGGTGATTGAGACTTGTTATATGATTCTAGATATAAATACTTTAAGGGAAAGTTAAGGACGAGATGGTTAGGGCCTTATGTTATAGAGAAATGTCATGATAATGGTTTAGTGGAGATTAGAACCATAGATGAAAAGGCCATTCCTTTACTTGTTAATGGGCACAAACTGAAAGTTTACAAGAGGCCATTGTCAAAGAAAGAGTCCATTGATAGTATCAATAAAACAATGATGGTGGTGGAGCAGGTTTCACCTCCTGCCTCATCAAATCACCAAGAAAAAACAAAAATAAGGACTTAGATGAAAACCTCCATGAGGTGCCTGAGTCCCACTATTGCGTTGAAAACCTCTTGGGGCTGCCCAATGGTGTCAAAAAAAAGAAAAAAAACAAGAAAAAAAAGAGAAAATGAAAATATCTCTCTGTGAAAACCTGTCTTAGTGCACCCATGGCAAATAGCTAGGATGAAAACCTCTTAGAGGCAAACTAGTCATTTAAGAAAAGGGAAAAAAAAGAGAAAATAATCATCGAAATTTCTATTTGCATGTCAGCAAGGAGGATGATCAGAGAACAAAGGAGAATAAAACTTGAACCTGTTCCACTCCCATGTTTATTTTTCCACCCATTGGCATTCATAATGCCACCATTTCTTTCATTTCTTTCACTCCTTTTCTTTAGTTTACAAAGGGAATGTGTTTTCTATAGGATCCCTTATAAGCCTACAGGATCCCCTGAAAACCTACAAGATGATCTTGTAGGAATTAAAGTGGCTCAGGAATCATATTAGAAGTGACCCTAGGGCGAGAAAATGACCTGACATGTCAAAAAAATTACATCCCTACATGACCACTTCATTACCATACCTTTCTCCATCTTGATCACCCCTACATTCATAAAAGAAAAATCAGTTTCCAAAAAAAATTCACAGTCCTCAAGAGAAAACACAGAGAAAAAATGAAATAAGACGGCAAAAGGGAACAACGCCTGAGTGTATTGCCCATTATTCACACTCCTAAACCTCCTCTCTATCCATGTCATCATCTTCAAAATCTCAGCAGAGTGTATGATTAAAAGTTCTGAGGGAGAAGTAGCTACAGGACATCCTGTAGGAAATCCTGTAGCAGCCTATCCCACAGAATAAAAATCATGAGTAGCAGCAAGCTTCTAGCATGAAGATCGAAGGGAAGAAGGAGCTCCAGAGCAGCAACAACACCATCATCTTCAACACTAGGTACCTGCACATCAAAGGAATTATCAAAGAGCAATAAAAAAGGAAGGAGAAATAACATGTAACCAACACATAGCAAGCCTCAGGTCTTCAACAACCGCAACAAGGTATTAGCACCACAGGTAAGTATCTCGCTTCACTCTCTCATTTGCATAATGTAGTCAAAATGTTGGGTGTGGAGCCTAATTATCTTTTGTATTCAAATGTATCGCTGCATTGGACCCCAATTCGTAATGGGGCAGCAAAGACGTTTGTAAAATATATGCTACAAGGGGGGTCCTCGAAGCTAAAAATAGATGTAAAATTGCCTTGTAAAATGTTGTAATTTCATAGTCAATCTAGGTCATTCTATAGGTGGATATCTGATGGTAGAAGTTATGTTTAATCTAGGGTTTTCTTCCCTAGAGGAAAACCCCTCGCTATATATGAGGGAATTGTATTGCGTCTATGTATATCTGTATTTTGAGTGAGGAAGAGAGAGGAGATTGAGAGTGAAGAGGGAATTACAACAAATCTGTTGTAGGTTGTATCTCTTTAGTTTGCTAGATAATATAAAAGGAAGGAGTGACTATTTCTCCGTGGATGTAGCCCAAACTGGGTGAACCATGTATATCTGTGTCTCTCTTGTTTTATGTATTTTTTGTGTTTATATTTCTGCAATATTTTATGTGTTCCATTGCTCTGTAATATATAATTTTCTAACAACAAGGACATTCTTCACAGGATCTATGTGGTGTACGAATTGGTGATGTTTTTCTGCTGTTCATGTGTTTAATCATTGTCTCTTTTCTCTGTCATTTCGGAAAGGATTAATTACATAACAGAAATTGTGATGAATAGGATATGTTATACAGAACACCCTATTATGGTTGTTAGTAATTTATATATTTTCTGCTGAAGTCAAATTAAGGAATTCCTCATTGCTCCTTAGTTTCTATTGAATCTTACATTTCTTCTATTTCATAATCCATTTAAAATTATGAAAGATCCAACTCGTGCACCCTAGCTTTCCCTATGAAACTCCTTCAAAGTTTGATGCAGATCTAGTTAATATTTAGACTCCATAGCCCAATGGAATTATAGGAATTTAATCAACCAAGCAATCCAATAAAAAACAATCAGTACAGTAATAACTAGCCTAAAATTAACATCAAACATAGCTAAATTTTATAGAGGGATCCCTCTTTGAAGCTGGCAGGGCTAGATCCTAGCTTCCAAAGTGGTTTTGATGTTGTCCTAAGTGTTTACTCACTCAACCTCAAAAATACAAAATGAAAACAGGTGGGAAACACTTCTAGAAGTGAGGTGATGATGGGTCCCATCAATAGATATATTTTGGAGTAAATTGTGTTATCCACTAGCCCTTAAAACTCTCATTTTCTCATATTAATTCTCATTTTTAGCCATAATATGCTTAGTAGGAAGACTAAAAGGTGTTTGTCATATTGGATGGCCTAATGCGATTAATATGCAGGTCAAAGAAGCATTTTTGCAAATATTTACCATGCAGGGGCTTGATGGAGACACCTAGAGAGAGTATAGGAAGGCTCTCCACCTCATTAACCCCCTAACTCGGCTTGAGATCACAAAAAACTCTCCAACAACTTGAATTCAATAGAAGTTAAGGAACTCCAAGTGAATGACAAGGACAAAGGGAACCAAATCCACAAATCTCGGGATTTTGGAGGGGAGCATTACTCCTTTCAAGGAAGCTACCCCTCAATTATTTTTGTATAAGTAAACATGCTGAAAGGATCATTAGGATTCAAATTTTTGTTGTATATAAGAGTAGCTACTTAGCCTAGTGCTCAACATTGTTATTCTTTACTTTCATATGATATATGAGACTATTATTTTTTGTTAATGTGAAGTTTATCATTGATCCACATCTGAGTTAGTTTTGGAGGGTTGAAACCCTTAGGTTTGGGCCCAACCCAAAGGCTTTAGTACCTCTGTTGTATTTTCCTTCTTGTTCTTGTTTCAAAGCATTGAAATCCTTCTCTTGTTTCAGTAGATATTATATCATAAAAACTTGTAATTGAAGGCCTTCCTATCACCTATCTTGTGGGAAGAGTGATTGGAAAGATCTTCAATAACAATCCAAAAATATTTGTTTATAATTTCTTGGAAATGGATAGACTTTAGTTGTGATAATTGTTCATGCTTATCCTCTACAAATTAGGAGATAGTGTCATTTTTTAGTTATTAGAATAGTGTTGTGGGATAAAATAGATTTTAGTCAAATTCAACTCATCTTTTCCATGTTAATTTATGTTATTGTGTCATTGATCATTTTATGCATGCATTTGGCTAACTACAAGGGATGTGTTGATCTTCAGAGGTGGGCATACCTTCCCACATTCACTTGGACTTCTCCATCCTCCTAGGCACCTCACGCTGCTCCCAACTGCTGTCTCCAAAATCACTCTATCAAGGCAAATAAGAGGCACCATGGGCATTAACTTTGGTGCGAGATGTACCTCCAAGGGGTGCTAGGCTTGGCCAATGGGCTCCCACAACCTTCATTTATTTCCTCCTACCTCCATCAACCTTCCTTCATCCCTAAGATACCATTTTCATCCTCAAAATGCTCGCGGACCCCATCCTTTAGCAAAATAGGGCCTCCTGTAGCAATACAGAACCTCCTGTAACATCCCTCTAGCTTTGATTCTTCAAATAGTTTTCCTCCAAACTTCAACTTTGGCCTAGTTAAGTTGAATAATATCCCCGACACTGTGATTTGTTGATTATGGAAGACCTTAGGACCACTCCAACCTCATCCTTCCATCGTTGCAACCATTAGATAGAAAATCGAGTTAGATTTAACATTTTTTCCTTCATAGGCATGTTAAAGGTGTGATTTCTCAATTTCAGCAAGTGTGAGTAGATAAACGATGCATGCAAGGTAGGTTATTGATCTGAATCAATTATGCAAGTAGAATAACATGAGTTATTTATGCAAATAGATTAGTTATTTTCCTTATGCAACTTTAATTAGCATTTATATTTGATGATTTCCATTGTCACTTGGTAGCAAAATCATGTTCATTTATGCTTTCATAAGAGGTCTTCATTGCAATTAGTTGGAGCAATGGTCTTTGAATACCCTCATTTGATTTTATGAATAAGAGTGACATGATAGAACCTAATTTACTGTGCATATATTACTGTCACCTCTAAGTTTGTACAAACTCCAGGTTGATAATTTGAGTTGAGAAGCCTTTGGAGTTGCAACATTCTTGGTGCAATACCAGGCATCATCATTATTCATAACATAGTAGGTCATGTGACTTCGTAGATTCCATGTTCTCCTTGAAATTCACATATATTCTCACAAATGTCTTCTTTTATGTTGGAATGAAGATCCTATAATTCTTTGAAGTATTTTTATACTACAAAAATATGTCTTTTTATCTTGAAGACTCCAATTTCATCCTCTTCTCCACAAGCACATGGATGTATACCAAACAACCAAAAATCCTCAAATTTCCTATCTTTGGCTTCATCCCAGTGAAACTTCCTTTAGAGTCTTGTCCCAAAATATCCTATGGAGACTCCTATTTTGCACATACTATCATGTTATGTTTTTCTACCCTTTTGAAAATATGCAGAACTTTTTCATGTATCATATCTTTGGATGAAGCAGTGATAGATTAATTATTTCTCTCCATAACCCCATTATGTTGAGGGTTGTATGAGATTGTCAAGCTCCTCTTAATCCCTCCCTACTTACATAAATCCTTAAAGTCATTGGAGATATACTCACCCTTATTATCAGATCTCAAGACATTGATCCTCTTCTCTTTCTAGTTCTCCACCTATGCCTTGAACTTATGGAGGAAGACCTAACCTCTGGTCTTCATAAAGTAGAGCTGCATCTTGCTAGAGTAGTCATCAAATAAATTCATATTGTATAATTCTCCCTATACTAATCTTATTGAAATCATCCACATGCATCTAAATGTATAAGATCTAAGATACCCTTATATTTTCTCTCACTGCTTGGAAACATTCTTTCCAAGTACATACCCTTTGCACATTCCCTAGTAGTCAATAATGAAATATAGGAGACCAATGCGAATCTCCCAAGATAGGATTGACAATGTTATTTAGTGCAAGTGTCCCATCCTACTATGCCACAACTCGCACAATTTTTCATTGACATGTACCAACACTTTCCCTCTCTAGTCCCAGTAACTATTATATGTTAGGGATAGATTCCTCTAGACAAATGAGCACTTTTCTATTCCAAAACATGAATACAAATCCTTTTTCCTCCATAATTGAAGTTGAGAGAAAAGTCTTCTTCATTCATGGGACATACAACATGTTCTTGGCTTCCAATAATCCATCTGAATTGAGTCCAAATAAGATAGTTCCCTCTCCCTTCACTACATACTTAACATCATCATTAAGTTGCACATGAGTCTGTGCATCTTTCTCCATTTTTCTACTAAACAACTTCCATGTTTTTTCATATGACGTGATATACCACTATTCAAGTACCATTCACTTTTGGTGACGGTGTTAATATAAATACATTATACAAATCAGAATTCTTTCTCTAACTTCACCGCAAAATCGTTAAGTTATGTTAGTGTTGATGTTATTTTTTGTTGTGATTTCCCCTTCCCCTTCTTCTTCTCTATATATTGTGATGCATAATGCCCACTCTTGTGGCAAATGAAACATTTGAGCTTTATCAAGCATTTATTATTCCCCATATTTGAGTTTTACCCCACTTTTACACTTGCAACTCTTTCCTTTACCCATCTTGGCTTAAATGACCAGGGCCATCTCCTCTCCATCTCCTTGCATGTTAGTTATAGACTCCTCCTAAGCCTCTTCTTAGATACAATCATACCAAATCCTCTCTCAATGGGGAAGCTATTTCTGAGCACGGATCCCCTTGAAAAATGGTTCACGTGGCTTGGTGAAACCATTCAATGCTACATTTACCATTTTTGTTCCTCCACATTTTCTTTAGTGATCTTCAAAAGATAGTTGGTAACATTATCATACCTTGTCATTTGTACATATTTGCGGTTGTTATCCAAGATCATCTTCCTATTCATGTTCTCACTCTAGAACAAATACACACACACACACACATTGCAAGTCATTGGCTATATATTTTTTATAGCACCTAGTTGTAGGGTTTTTACATTTTTGTAACTTTTGAAACTAGTAACAATGTTAATAAGAAGAAACCCTAAAGAACAAGTGATTTGGTGATGTGTGGTGCTATTGTATTGTCGTCTTCATTGTTGTAAGGTTACATTGTTCGTTTGATAGATTATTATTCTATGAGTTGTTTAAGTTTGCATTCTATTACTTTTTTTATATTTTGTCTTTTAGGTTTCTGCGATCTTCATAATTGTGTAGATCATCTTCCGGATTCATCCATTAGGTTTCTTTTGATCGATGTTTCAAACCAACAATAATGGTTCATCTTCAGGATGTGAAAGATTAGTTGATATTGTTGTTATGAGTTGATAAATAGAGATTTGTGAATAAGCTTGTTGTTTTAGACTAATTTGGGCACTTGTATTATATATGTGTTATTGCGCTGAGAGATGCTCTACAACCCTTTATGGGGGAGATATTGTAGTCAATGTAAATGAGTGTAAACATTTAATTTTCAAGAGATGTTGTAGTGTTCGTAAAACGAAGCATTACAAAAATAATAATAAACATAATGTCAACTCAACTAAAAAAGTAACAAAACGTAAAAAGTAATAAAAATAGTAAATTGGTTCAATTTGATTTGTTATATCATAGTTTTGTTTGTATTAATAAAATTATCAACATTACAAAAAAAATAATGATTCATATTTATAACCATTATATTTTAGAACTTCATATTTAAATTTTATTAAGAAACATATACAAATTCAATATTTACACTATTTTTTTCTAGGTTATCTATCTATCTATATCATCAATGTTATGCATATCATGTTAAAGAATTAAATTATAAAAGTTATAAAAACATGTAAAAAAAAATCGTACTTTATCTTTTATGTTTTGGAAGATTTTCTAGCATATATTTTGGAATATTTTCTAACATATATTTTGGTTTGACTTGTTTAAATCCACAGGGATTTCTTGGAATCAAAAGTTTGGATTGTAAACTCTCCACAATCAGAGTACCCCATGGGTTTTCAAGGTATTGAATCCATATATGCACTCAAAAATCTATTTTAAACAAAAAAATAAGATTTGGCTCAAAAACATTCTTCTCATTCCGCCCAAAAACTCCAAAACTTAGCATGTTTAAAGAATGCCTAAAAAAATTTGCCACATATATTAATGTAATTATATGTTCTATCAGAATTTTAATAAAATTAAAAATAAGGCTATACTTGTATTGCATGGTGAATTTTCCAATCTAGTCATCCGATGCCCATTAATTCATCCAAAATCCAAACTTCTTTAGAATTCACCCAAAAGCTCCAAAACTTAACATGTGTAGACAATGCCTAAAAAAATTGCGGCATGTATACATGTAATTATATGTGTTATCAAAGTTTTAATAAAATTAAAACAAGGCTATGGCTATATTGCATAGTGAATTTTCCATTCTAGTCATCAGATGCCCATTCATCGAAAATCTAAATGGGTTTCCTATAATGTGAGGTCTAATTGAGACATTATATCGGAGAGTACCCTTATTTGTTGAAGGACACTTTTACACGCATACACATGAGCACATAAAGTTTAGTTTTCTACAAGAAATCCCACAAAGTATTTTTACATTGATTGGATAGTAATATATTAGTGAAAATATATTTTAGATGATGTTACTTCCTAGGAAAGAGGCTAAAATGCAATTTGAGGTAGTATCTACTCTCATGTATGAGATTATGGATTAATTTTACTATAAAGCACATACCCACGTTGGAGGTAGCCTCAATGATTATCACAAGGAAAACTAGTTTTTTTACAAATATTATCTAGGTTGAAAGAACCTTCTAGTGGGGTGCTGAAGTAAGACCTAAAATTACTTCTAATTAGCTATGAGATTATAGATAAATGTTACTAGAAAGCGCATAACCTTACTAGAGGTAGCTTTAATGATGATCACAAGGAAAACTAGCTTTCTTGCATGTACTATCTAGGTTGAGACCACCTTCTAGTCCTGAAGTAAAAGCTAAAACTAATTCTACTTGGCTAAGAGTTTTTCTCAAAATTAAAAAATTTGATTACTAACCTAAAATTTGTAAACATTTAACAAAAATAAAAATTTATTCTTTATTATTTCAAGCGACAATATATTTTTTAAATAATATTCTTAAATCAACCTATAATTGATAAATAATAATCAAACTAATATTCTTATATTAATTAACAATATTATTAAAATATTCTTAAAATCAACCTACATTGATAAATAATTTATCAAAACCAATATTCTAACAATATTATTATACTTGCACCATATTTTAAAAACTATAAAACACAAAAATATAAAAATTATATTTTCTTAAATATAATTATTAATTGATGTCAAACAATATATTTATCAAAAACCTCCAAAAATATTATTAAATAAAATATCCATATGAAAATGAAATTTGCCTTTCACACTGAGTACTTTAACATTCAAATCTAACTCCACTTGTACTGCTCCTAAAAGGTTACGGTTGAACTCCAATTAGTTAATAACAAATATCCTAACAAATATCCTAAATATTAAGTTCTGAGTTGATAACCAGGTATTTACCCTTATGAGTGATTCTCATCCACCTAGATTTTAATTTCAACGGACATGAGTAGTTTAAAAATGAAGTAAATGGGTCCAAAAAAATAATAAGGAAAATTGGTGAGATTTGATTGATTATTTTAAAAATTTTAGTAAAAATTTTAAATTTTTATAATAAAATATTAGATCATTTTTATAGTAAAAACAAAATTCAAACATTCTTATCCTCCAATATTTTAGGAAAAAAATCACAAAATTCCGATCTCTGAGCCAATTTTTCCGTCAATAGACAACTTCCCTGTACCAGACAACTTCCCTGTACCAAAACTGAAATAGTAAAACGTCCTCTTATTTAACTTTTTATTACAGAATTTACATCTTTTTAATCCATCAATATTATAATGTATATGGAAATAATGATATATATTTTTTAGATGGAAAGGATGAAAATTTAATGAATTTTTTTTAAATACATTATTATATTATATTTATTCTTTCACATATCAGGTCGGACCTCATGGTGTTGTGAGGTCGGCTAAATTTAGAGAAGCACTCACTCCTATAAAAGTGAATATTATGCCTTTCTTTCAATTGTATTTACCCAAAGCCAAAGATCGGAGCGTTTTCAGACAGATAACTTTAATAGTTGTTTCGACAGAATCATTATTAACACATTTGTGGGCGAAAGATGGTGCAGTCACTCCAAGCAATGCAAACAAACACTTCCCAAACTAGGCCATCATCATTATCATCTCTTATATCTCAGAGGGTTGTACCAGCTGCTTCTGCTTCAAGAGATTCCTTTCATACAAAGTTAGTTCCCGTACTGCAAAAACCTGCCATGAAAAAATCATCTGAAAACCTTCTATTGGCCAACATGACAAAGAGCCCAAATGAGAATGAATCTAAGCGATCAATGCATTTGACTTTTGTACCAGATTCGTATGATGATTCAGATGAAGATAAGTACTTTTGCAATATGTTGCCGGTTAAGAATTTGACAAAATCACTCAGTGAAGATCGAGGTTTTCCAGTGAATAGTAATGACTTTGAAGATCAGAAACCTTTACCGGAAAAAATTGGGACGAATTCCAAAAAGAGACCTTCAGATGACAGTCTAAGCTCTTCTGCCACAAAAAAACTCAGAATGTTCAATTCGAAAAAGAGGCCTTCAAATGACAATCTGAGCTCTTCTGCGCAAAAAAAGCGCAGGATATTAAATTCCAAGAAGAGGCCCTCAAACGACAATCTGAGCTCTTCTACAGCCAAAAAGCCCAGGATATTAAATTCTAAAAAGAGGCCTTCAGATGACAATCTAAGCTCTTCTCCAGCCAAAAAGCCCAGGATATTCAATTCCATCCAGAGGCCTTCAAATGACAGTCTAAGCTCTACTGCAACAGAAAAGCCCGGGATTTTAGATTCCAAAAAGAGGCCTTCAGATGACACTCTCAACTCCTCTGCCACCAAAAAACGCAAGATTTTAAATTGCGAAAAGAGACATTCAAATTACAGTCTAAGCTCTTCTGTTGCAGAAACGTCGGGGATATTTGATTCGAAAAAGAGGCCTGCAAATGACAGTCTATGCTCTTCTACCAGAAAAAAGCGGAGGATATTAAATTCCGAAAATGGGCCTTCAAATGACAGTCTTTGCTCCTCTACCGTAGAAAAGTCGAGGAAATTAAATTCAAAAAAGAGGCCTTCAAATGACAGTCTTTGCTCTTCAGTTACCAAAAAGCCAAGGATTGTAGCGGTGTTGCCTGAGGCCAAAGTGAAACAATCATCTCACAACCTTCCATTGGCAAACGAGGATGAATGTGAGCGATTAATGCATTTAAATTCAGATGTTGATAAGCACTTGCCTAAGATGTTTCCAGTCAAGAATTTGACAAAGGCAGATCGAGGTGTTCTGGTGGAAAGTCATGAATCTGAGGAACAGAAAGCTGTAGGGGTAAAACCCAATCCAGGTGAAAGAGCAGCAGTATCGAAAGAACGCTGGCACTGCAAAATCAGAAGATTTGCGGGCTTCAACATCAAAACTTGTTGGGAGCTCTTATGCGGATTTTTTGATGGCATTGTAGGTTGATGTTACTTGGCCCTCTTTAGAGTTTTGGGCTACAAAAGGGCAGTCACCACGCTACAGTGATGATGTACAAAGGAAGCCATTAAAGAGAAAGGTGACTCAAGAAATGTTGAAAAAAATTGCAGATATCAAGTTGAAGATTGAGAAAATGACAGTAAGAGACGATCGGATGACCGTGGCGTTCGGAACATCAAAAATTAATTAAGTGAACCAATTTTAATATGGTGTAAGCCTCACTATATTCCCAGTATACAGATTCTGAAACATTCACAACTTTTCTGTACCCTTGAATGGCATTGCATCAGTATGCTGGAGATTTATAATAGTAAAAATTGAATTAGGTATTGTAACTTACTTTGCTACAATAACAATGTAGAATTCCAGATACTTTTTTTTAGCTTAAATATTTCTTTAGTTTTTAATGTAATAATTATGACGGTAACTCGCAGGGTATGTATCTGAACGTACACGTGGCAGATTCCATGGTACTGGCGGTGCTGCTTCCTCCTATCAAGATGTAAATTTGACAGTTAGAGTCAAGTAAATTTATGACTTTTTAGTTTTGTTTGTGTTTTTTTTTTCTTTCAAACCTATATATTTTTGCCCACCAAATCTTATAAATTCTAACTTGAAAATTAATTTATAAGCCATATAAAATAAGGGCAGTCCCTGCCTAAGCATTGTATGGAGGAGCAGGGGCAGCATTGTATGCAGGGGTAGGAGAAGGGCGGTGCTAGAGATTTCAGGGTTGCCTCATGGGCTTTCTTGTTTTGTGAAGGACAATTTTGTTTGTATTGATTATGTTAAAATTATTGTTATATTAATTTATGTAAAAACACCAAAATTAGAGTTTTTTTTCTATCTCAAAGAAACATTTGTTTACATCACATTTTTGTCATTTGGAAAGTAGTCTACATTATATTTGGAATGGCAAAGACAAAATTTTGATGGTTTGTAGATGTTAAGAAAGCACTGAACATTCGTTCCAAGGTTAAAATTATGGGAAAGGCTCTTGGAATCAGCAGTGCCAATAGAATGGAGAGCAGAGGTAAACAGATTGTATGAGTAGGTCAAGTCCGAAGCCAAGACCCAAACAATGACAATGACATGAAGTAAGGCTATCCTTTGTCCTGCAAGCTATTCAGATTGTAGCAGGACAAAGGATAGCCTTACTTCATGTCATTGTCATTGTTTGGGTCTTGGCTTTGGACTTGACTTGCTTGCACTGATAAGGATTCGAACAAACTAATGTCGTTCATCCTCAAGACAAGGTGAGAGGTTAAACGATCTGAGAGAATATAAATAGCATGGATGCATCATTGCATCATTGTCCAATAAGGATTCGAACAAACTAATGTCGTTCATCCTCAAGACAAGGTGAGAGGTCAGACGATCTAAGAGAATATAAATAGCATGGATGCATCATTGCATCATTGTCCAGTGTTAGCCGTTGGTGAGGAAGACTTGGGAATTAGCAGTTATATAATAAATAATTATTAATTATCGAGAATGTCAAAATACATTAGAGGAAAACTAGCCATTATTTTGATAAAGTACATAATAATGTTAATAATGTTAAAAATAGAAAGGGTGGACCAAATGAAAGGAACTAACCATACTTATGAACCACTATTGGATAGATGGTCCACCATCTTGTGGACATAATCGGATTTATCTATTGGCGACAACCTAACTAAGTCCCAAGTCTGGTTATGTGCTAAGGAGTCCATCTCTTCTTTCATGGCTTGCTCCCACTTCTTCCTAGTTTCTACCTGCACTGCTTCTTCATAACATTCCAGTTCACTAGAATCAATCAACAATACATAATATAATGAAGCAGAGTATCGTTCAAGGGGTCTACTTATCCTGGTAGATCTTCTATCACCACTTTCATATGTTTGAGGTGCTTATTGCTATTGTGGTTGTTGATTTGTTGTTGATCATTTAAATGATTTTAATACAATTACATAAAGTGCCATAATATCAAGCTATCCATGGGAGAATATGTATTGACTAGCCCAATGCTTTCCATTCCAATGGGAGGGGTTGATGTTGTACTAGGAGTCCAAAGCTCTGATACCAAATGTTATGAAACCAGCTCAAGAAAAGATAGAAAAGATAGATCAACGCCTTAGAATTCAGCCTCTTCGAGGGGGCAACCTCCTCTACATTCAATAAATGAACAATTCTTGGATGATACAAATGACAAAACCTCCTTTCTATATATAGGAGTCTAAGGAGTCACAATATAACCCAGTCGACCTAACAATAATAATATAAAGCCACAAAAATAACAGTAGAGAGATTCTATGGGGCACAATAATAACAATATGGGGGCAATAGGGGTACAACAATATTAATAAGGGATGCAACTACAATAGTAATGGGGTAAACACTAGTATTATAGGGACCCAACATGCCCCTCTCCTTAAAAAAAGTGTTGTCCTCAACGCTTGAGCCGTTTTGGATGCTTCTGTATACAATTTTC
>APFE030499856.1:0-12507 GCA_000404065.3 Pinus taeda | reverse complement strand
AGCAACATCAGAAGATCAAGGCCACCCTACGCCTCCAAGTATCAAAATAAGTTCTTTGGTTATTATTTATCATGTAAAAATATTTGGCCACAAATCGTAGGATTGCAGAACCTATGATATGGTTAGGAATAAAGGATATGATTAGGCACCTAGGTGGAGGCATGTTTACCAAATTAGAAGAATAACTCATCCATTTCTACAAATTTTTAAGCCCAATGTTGAATGCTATATATATCATACTAAAGGCCATAAAACATGATATTACAAACTCAACTTGAGATGATAGATGGGAGAGGGACTCCCTTTCAATCCAAGGATTAACTCTATCCCTCCACAAGACAAAGGGAGTCCCCTGAGAGGGAATCCCCTAATAGAATGAGAACTTTGATATGAGGACAACATATGGACAATGATAGGATGAAATTCTCGATGACAAGTAATGACATATAAATATTAGTAGATTATATCAATCATGTACAATTAGAGAATTCATGTAGCTTCACCATCAAAGAGAAGATGAAGGTTCAATTGAGAAATCCACAGAAACCATAGCCTCAAGGGGAGACTCCAACAGGTCCAAAGAAAGGTTTGACATTGATAGGATGATCTCAAGAGGAGATACTAGTAGGGCCATAGGAAAATTCAAGAACTGTTTGTGAGCACTGAAAGATGAAAGCATTGGTCTTGGCACAATTGATGAGTAGTAGTAGACAAGTGAAGGAAGCATGGCCTCTGGAGGAGAATCTACCAGATCCATAGGAAGGAAACATGATTTTAGGGATATATTTTATCATGTACATAGGAAATTTTAGGCATAATTAATAAGAAGAACGACCTCAAGAGACTTTTTTAGGGCCACAAGAAGGCATCATGATTTTAGGGAGAAATTCTATCAGGTCCATAGGAAATTTTAGGCACATTTGATGAAATAGTAGTAGACAAGAAGCATGGTATCAGGGGGATACTTTGTCAAGTCCATAGGAAAGTAGCATAGTTTTAGGGGGAGATTTTAACAAGCATGGGAACATGTAGGAAAAATTAGAGAAGCATTGGCAACATGGTCATAAGGGGAGACTTTATCACGTACATGAACAATTTATCGATTTTTAACAGGATATTAGATAATGCAAACTTGGATAGCTATGGAAAACAAATGGACATAATCTTAGGAAGACTCTACAGAATAAATTTCACACATAATTATAGAAGCATTGGTAGATTACCATGACCCTTTGTCATTGATGTCAAAAGGGAGAGAATGAAGACATTGAATTTCAGAAAAAGGATTAGGAATAATGGAGGAGGGAATGTAGGCATTGACAAAAGGAAGGAAAGAAAAAAAGAGGCATCTTCAGAGTTAGACAATGGGATTTTTTAACACTATGACAGGGGGAGTTTTATACATGTTAGGGCTTGGCTTGTTGACATCAATGACCATCAATGTCTAGTGGTGTTTCCATCAGTGGCAAAGCGGTGGATTCTTCCACATAGTGTTGTCATTAATGACAATAGGTGTCATTGATTTCAAATGGGATGTCCAAGACAATGAAAATGTAGTTCATGACTCAAAGAAAGCAGTATGACAACTAGATATATTGTATTCTCTCATAAGGTGATGTAAGAAAAGGTATGAAGTTGATTGAGTTTTTGAAAAGGTTATGATGTCCTAATGATATTATAAATAACATGGTTGCATAGTCCTAGTTAAGACATTTCCAATAGTATATCCCATTCTAAAAAATCCCTCTTGGATGAAAATTTATAACAATTTCAAAAATTGACATTAGTTATGGCCATGTTAAAGTTCAAGCAATTTTCATTAGATCTAATGGTGATCAATAGTATGGATGATGGATGAAAAGAAAATATGCACAACACTTAACAAACCATCAAGATGATGAAACATGGTAGAGATTGATAAGACAAAGGATATGGTGTTAGCATGGTGATGTGGTGCCCCTAGGAACCTCCATGTGGCAAGAAGATTTGGTGCATGTTGATTGGTCAATAGTTCCAATATGGATAAAATGTGGTACCATGGGTTGCCATGTGGCATAATGATGTCGATCTGATGTCATCATGAAAACATCCATGGACCCTTGTGGATTGAGTCATATGGCGTGGTCATATGGGGTAAAATACCAAGCACTAAAGGTTAGCTATATTGGATATAGTTAAATTTTGGGTCTTATGGTTGGCCCTATAGCCTACTTTGGGTCCACATAGTTGAATATATGAATATATGTGTGTGTGTGTGTGTGTGTGTTTGATCGAGATCGATAAGAGTTACATCCATACATAATGAACTCATGAAGAGTTTCAATAGTTCATTGATGAATAAGCTCTATAGATAGTTGTTTGTTAGTTTGATTGGTTGATGGTTCGTTTATAATTATTTGAGTTAAATATTGGAGGAGAATTATTGTTCTATGTTGTTTGGCCAAGATAGGAGGGGCATCATTTTTCTATTGCAATCTAATCCCATATGGGAATTATTATTATTTGTTGTTTGGCTAAGCTAAGAGGGGAATCATTTCTTTGTTGTATCATAAGCGAGAGCTTCATTGTTTTTATTTGTTGTTTGGATGAGTTAGGAGGGGCATCATTTTTACTATTGCAGTCTGAGCCTAGAGGGGCATTGTTTTTCTCTAAAGTTTGGCTAAGCCTAGGGAGGCATTGTTCTCTGTTGCTACATAGTTTGGCCTAAGCCCGAGGGGCATGATTGTTATTTGGTATTGGCCCAAGCTATAGGGGCATCATTCTTTGTGGCATTATTTAGCATGAGTCAAGAAGCATCATTATTCTTTAGTATTGATTAGAGGTTAGGGGATGTCATTATCTATTGTATTTCGTAGCACATGTTAGAGGAGCATCATTAATATTTGGTGTTGGCCCGAGCTCGAGGAGCATCATTCTTTGTTGCATTACTTGGGATGAGCCAGAGGGGTGTTGTTGTTCTCTAGTGTTGACCTGAGCCCGAGGGGTTTCATTATCTACTGCTTTGCTTTGGCATGAGTTCGAGGGGAATCATTATTCTCTAGTGTTGGCCCAATCCCACATGGTATTATTCACTATTGAACTACTTGGCCCAAGTCTGAGGGGAATCATCAAAGTGTTGTTTGGACGAAATTTGGAAGGCTACATTCTAATCACTACTAGTTGGATGAATTTAAGTTGAGACACGCAGGTAAGAAGATAATGATTGGTCATGGGGTAGTGATATAACATTGAATTTTGTTGTGGATCAACCACGGGTCAAAACCCAATGCTCTCCCTTCGAAAGGCTAATAACTACAAAAAATCAAATTTAGAACGATGGCATGTCATGTAACATAGTGAAGGTTAATTTGTTGTCGGTATATATTGTGCTGGCCAAGGCCCAAGTTCAAATCCTAATGACTACTAAGTCAAATTTTCATTTTTTTTTCATTTTTCTAATAATTAAGCAACTGATGGTGTAAATTTTGTAGCACCATTTCTATAAAGTGGAATTTTGTATAATGTCCCCTAAAAGGGGCATTTTGTCTAATAGTTAATTTAATGTTTGATTTTAAATGGTTTTTGAGGTTTTTTGACTTATTTATAGTCCAATTTTGATTCTAAAAGAAGAATGGTGATCAAGGGTCAATGACGAATAGTTTTGAAGGCATGAAAAGACTTAATGATGTTTTCTTTATGCTCAAAATCAATGGTATGTGTTTTGGAATCTTATGAACAGGTTGTAGTTGATGTTGAAAATGTGGCAAGAAGTGGTTCTGACATTAATTTTATGTAAACAGATTGATTTCCAAGGTTGAACAGAGTTTGGATAGGGTATGATGGTTTGTTGATATCAGTATGATGACACCAGGTTATTCAATTTAAAGATTTATATTGTTGAGGAGTAGGTGGATCCAGTTTGAAATATTTTGAAAAGACGTCCACAAAAAGTTATTGAAGGAAGTGGGAGCCTCCACAGAGGTTGGTGCCTCAATGAGGTTGGAGCCTACAACAAGTTGAAACTTGCATATCACTAAGGTTGGTACCTCAATCAATTCAAATCCTAGAGCAGGTTGAAGCTTGCTCATCTCTAAGTTTTGTGCCTTGATTAGTTTTTACTTTAGAATGATTTTTTGCTTACACATTTTTTAGGGTGGTGCCTCAACCAAGTTATAGACTACTACAAGTAGTAGCTTACATATCTTGGGGGTGGGTTCCTCCAACAAGCCGGAGCCTACAATCTATGTAATTAATTGAAGAAGAAGAAAAGGATTTTTTGTTTTGTCCCATATGGTTTTCCACGTCAAAGATTGTGTCTTCTTGTGTTGATGTAATGACTTCTTCATGTGTTGTTGATATGATAGTGGCTTCTTGATGCATTATTCTATTTATTGATATGTTGCAGATAGTTATGATACATTTCCACATAGTTTTTTATTAATGAAAAGTTATGAAAAGGTAAGATTGTTATAACACTAATTCACCCCTCCCCTCTCAATGTGATCATTGATCCAACATTTAGCATGACAAATATGTACAGGCCCAGAACTAGGAGTACATTATCAATTAATTAGGGTAGAGGAGTGTGAGTAAAAATGACGTCTACCAGATAGGATAACATATAAAGTGGAGTTTTTTCTCATGCTTTTCTCTTAAAGAAATGATTAATGTGCTTGTAGAGGTTATCCAATAGGATATTATACCAGTTGAAAACAAATCCATGTAATTATATCCACATAATTGGAACCTTATCCAACTGGAAGTGAGAAGGGTTCTTCTTGACATATAATTGATTCATCAAGGTAACAACATAATAAGGTCATGCCTTGCAAGAGGAAGTATAAAATGGGAGCTCTCTACATGGAATCTATTCACATCATACCACTAGTCTTGAATTAAATGAGGCATTTCTAAATCGAATTGCACACATTCATCATCATGGAACTTCTTGAGAAAATCACTATTATAATTGTGTTCAAGTTGAGGAGGTTAGTACATTACAAGTATGTCCTTGGGCCTAAAGGATCCAATGATGTTCCTCTGATTGTTGCATATCATCCACATTGGAAGGTCCACATGGTCGAGTGCCCAATGAAACATGTCACTGACACAATGCTTTCATTTTTGTTGAACAAGCTCCCCTTTGCATGTGCTAGGTCTACAAATAGTTCTTCATGATACTATATATTCCTTTTATGGTTTCCCTTGCCTCCTTTCCATATGTAAGGGGCAACACCAACTGACCAACGAGTCCAAGCAACCAACTATGACCAAATGAAAATATGAAGCTCCATAGGCATGTTACATATCATACAAGATATAATAATGAGATAAATGACTATGATAATGAAATCCAAAAGCCCACTCATGACTGCAATACATTCAAGATGACTCTCTTCACTCCATATTTGACTCTAGGACTGCTTCAACCAACAAACAACTATAAAAGAAATAATATACATGGTTATATAATTCACTCAAAGGTTCTTACATGAGAAATACGTACTCCACTTGCCAAGTGATAAGATAATCAAGATACAAGGATTTATGAATGAAAGTATAGGGTAATATATGATAGCCTCTGCATGACTGATGTATGACTCTTCTCTATAATGCATGATTTTCATGGCTCACTCTCATTACTAATACAACTATTTCACAACCTTGACCAATAATACATAGTGCAATGAAATTACATGGATGTTACATAATACACTCAAGAGTGCTTATATGGTTGAACCGAATCCTCTATGCCTGAAATGACTCATACTAGGGTTACTCATAGATGACAGTCAAGTGCAAAAAAGCTTATTTTCATGCCTCTTTACCCATGAATGCAATATATTCCTATGCTACAAGAAAATGAGTGAAAGTAAAATGAAGATAAATTTCAAGCCTTGAAACCCTAATGTCATTCCCCCATGCATAGCTAAACCAAATTGATGTATGACTCCCTCCCAAAGATACTCATCCATGCAAGATATACGCTAAAAATTGTACTCTTTCAGTCATGAAACATAAAATAAATTGTTATAAAATAATTGAATAGAAATTTGAAACCCTAGATGCATGCATAGCTCCACTTGATCTCATGTACCTCCCATAGGAAATTTTATCTTGTGAACCTAAATATGCATTTGAAGCTTTTGAACACATCATGTTTCCATACCACTACCATATGCCCCCCATGAGATCAAGAACTCTTCTGCAATCTTCATGTGAATAAAATGAAGAATAATGAACTGTAGTGGGGACAGACTTATCCTATTCTGAATCTAAAGGGGAAGATATTGTCTTCAATCTCTTATTTCTTCCTAGAATTTTCTTGAACACATATACATTATCTACATTTCTGATTCGTTTTTCTATTAGTTTTCTAGTGTCTTCGTCTATGATTTTGCATCCTCTTGAAGTGAATATGACTACATGCCTTCTATCATTCATTTGACCCATGCTTAGTATGTTGTGCTATAATTCTTCAACCAATAATACATTAGCAACTTTTGTATTTCTAACATCAATATTGGCTCTACCTTTTCCTATCACCTTCATTGGTGTATTGTTTCCAATAATAATGTCACCACCCTTAGTTTTATTGAGAGAGATAAATCTACTTTTATCTCTAGACATGCGATGATAACATCCATTGTATATGTACCTGTGGACATCTTCTTTCAGAGAACACAATACAATGCTACACTTCTCTTGCTGCTCTTTTTTCTTCCAAATTTTGGTACGAGGACTACTAATGGAGGCATGTTCTTCTGGCATTTTGTTAAATGAATTCAAGTTCAAGTTCCTCTTCCTGTTTTGGAAATGTTCTATCTATTTTATAGAATTTTCAAATATCTCATTGACTTTCTCCTACACTCCTTTGCCACATGTCAGAACTTATTGTATGTGTAGCATCTTATGTGGCCAGAGAAGGAGATAAAAGAATCGTAGGGCCTTTTCCTCGTATTCCTTTCATTTTCGTACGGTTTGTAACTAGTAACCTTATGACCAAATAAATTGCATGAAAAATAGTAGCCTTGAAAGATATTTGTATACTTGGGAATCAATGATCTTATAGAGAGGATATTTCCTTGACTGTTTGCTTGAGATAGCCTTCACAATTTTCTTCTACACTCAGTTGCAATGTGTCCAAAGTTGTGACAGATAAAAAAATCAATATCATACATCAAGAAAGAAAATGAATTGTTGTTCCTTCTTTGGATGTCTGCATTTATTTCATACTCATTCCTAGGATCAAATGATTTTAT
This sequence comes from Pinus taeda, assembly GCA_000404065.3. Classification (NCBI taxonomy): domain Eukaryota; kingdom Viridiplantae; phylum Streptophyta; class Pinopsida; order Pinales; family Pinaceae; genus Pinus; species Pinus taeda. The sequence goes on along the minus strand of APFE030499856.1, from coordinate 5,266 downwards.
TTAAAAATTCACTATCCTTGGTTTTTGAATGTATTGCTTACTTCCTTTCTGAATCTTGTTGTTATTTGTTTCTTTACCATGGATTTTAGAAGATTCTTTATTGTCTTTGAGACTGCCTGCACATGCATATGAGTTGGGTTGTCCATTAGTTGTTTCATGAAAACCAAGATCTGATTTAACAAAGGGATACCTTTGACTGCTAAGGATATTTTCTAATATATTGGTACTGCCTTGAAATATTAACTCTTTGACCTTTTCTTCTAGATTTATTCTTAATGAGACCACTTCTATTTCTAATTTTTCACAGATGCTCCATTTTATTTTAGGTGATTGCTTATTAATTCTTCAACTATTCTTGCCTCTTCCAACTGAGTTCTCAACTTCATAATTTCCTCTTTAAGACCATTTTCTTGTTCTTAAAATATTTGAAGTAGCTTCTTATTCTATTCATTTGAATTTTCTAGATTAGTCTTCAAAGAGATGATCTCAACTTCAAGTCCTTCATAATGTCTTTTTCCTTCGTTAAGTTATTGAGTCACTATCTCATTGGTTCATTTAACTTCTTTAAGTTGTGCTTGTAGGACTATTTCAATATTATTTGATTCATCCACATCATGATCCCTATTTTTATATACCTATAACTTTTCCTTGAGGTTTTCAATCCTTTTCAACGCAGAGACAAGTTTTGTTCTAAGATAAAATTCATTATCTATCCTTTATTCTTCTGAATCTATAGCTCCATTTGATATGATAGAAACTAATTCATGGCCACATTCATATTTGGATAGGATACAACTTTATTCTTCAAATGAATTGAATGTTTCTTTATTAGGAAAAAAAGAAACAAGATTACCTATTAACTTTCCTGGTGAATTAATTTCTTCCTCAACTATATATCCTTCATGGATGGCTTGTAGGTTATCCCATACATGCTTTTCAGATTCATAGCGCATAACTTTATCAAGTTTTAAATTATGTATGCTACAGTAAATTTCATTTATTTCCTTATCATTCTTCTATAGTTCTTGACTTGATGGGGGATTTTTGGTTTAGCTATTACATACTAGATGGAAAAGATCGGATCCAGAATATGTTAATATAGACTTCATCCTTTCTTTCCATACCTAATAATTTGCATTATTGAGCATAAGTGTACCTCAATTATCCATAGCTTTTGACACGACTTGTTTCGCTACTAATTTTCCTTGACCAACAATTGTTGATACTGCCACTACATTTGATACATCACTTGCACAGTGACAGTTCTCCTGAATTGGATTCTTATTCTAATTTGTATTATTATTTTTCTTCCTTGTCATAATCCCTTAGATCTCATTCCAACTATTAAACTAATTCTTGAAGGGCCTGCTATGATACCAATTGTTGGTAATACTGAGAGGGGGGTGAATCAGTAGTGAATCAGTATTTCATGATGAATCAACTTTTACCCTTATTTTTACTATTCTTTACAAATAATTAATTGTACCAATGATTAATCAATAGATTTATATAAAAGAAACCATCAATATATGAACATTATCAATCATGAGACATGAGAAGCAAGACCACCATTAAGCAAACATATACATTGTATATTAGTTGGAAAACGCAACTGGTAAAACCCACCATTTTTATTGTCTTTGTCTTCTTCTTATTAATATTAAAATATTTTTTTACATCATAAACTAGCCACCACCAGTGTGTAGGCCCCTACCTATTAGAGGCCACCACCTCCAATTTTTTCTCCAGCTACCTTTAGAAGGAAGCCAACACTCCTTATGCAAGGTTTTTGACCACCAATAGAGGGAAGTTACCACTCCCTGAGCAAGTTCTTTGGCCACCACTAGAAGGAAGTTACCAATCCTCGGTCAAGTTCTTTGGCCACCACCAAAAGAAAGATACCACTCCTTGTGCAAGCTCTTTGGCCACCACCGAAAGAAAGCTACCACTCCTTGTGCAAGTTCTCTGGCCACCACCAAAAGGAAGCTATGACTCCCTGAGCAAGTTCTTCGACCACCACTAGAAGGAAGCTACCACTTCTTATTGAAGGGTCCAACCTTTATACTCTTACAAACCTCATTTCAGAATATTTCACACTAAATCCACCTACAAAAATCTCAAATACCATAGGCCACATTTAAAACTTTTTTAACTGGACCCACATATAACTTTCTACTCAAAATTACTATAAAATCAACTAACTAAAAAACTCTCTCTGCAACAAAATTTACCACAAACCATAGCAACATTCAATCACTATTAACACCAATACACAAGGTCACATATCAACACTCTCCCCTCATCAAACACAACAATAAATCTCATCAATAAAAATTAAAAGGTTCTTGGGATAATGTACATGGAATCTCACACATCAAATCTAGCATAAGATAATTATGCCCAATACATCATATTATGATAGTCATAATAATAGTACATCATATATATCAAAACAAAATACCCCTAAAACAACATTGTAAGTAATATAATAACCAATCATTGGAGTAGAAAAACTCTTTCAATACCCTTCCATAAATCTCTGTAATACACATTATGTTAGAAGGCCTAGCAACATAAAAATATTTTCCTAAACATCAACAACACTTTCTTTTTTTGTCCAAATGTATAGAAAAAAAACTCACAACTAATCTCTTCTAGTAGCATCATAAAGCAATGTGCCATTAGCAACATAATTCTTTGATCATACACATCAATAGACAAACCAAAAGGTTTCCAAACCCTAGTATCATACAACAACCCACTAATAAATTCTCTCTCAACTTCAATCAAATCAGCAAACATTAACTCAGCATTCACCCATACTCTCAATAAAATGTCTCATATATCAACACATTCTCAGCTAATGCAAAAAAGAAAACTACTCAAATCCTGGATACTCTAACTCAACTCATACATTGACCTATCTTCATTCACAAGTCAATACAATATCACCAAACACTAGATAACTACAAATAGCCAACACCATTAATCTCTCTCTAAGTTGTACACATTATGATACATGTACATCTCTGCTCAAAAAACAATCTATCCTCATTTATAGTAGCATTATGACTCTTATAGCATCACTTCAACAACAAAAAATCTTCCCTCATACTCACTCATATACATCTCAGACTAGCATCAAACATTAACCTTCACTTATCAAAACATTAAACTCTCCTCCTAACAACTAGCAGTAAGCAACTCAACAAAACTGATGACATACATACAAGACATCATAGCATGTGAAAATTATGCAACAATGAAAACACATAATAGTTATAACAAAAAACCTTCCATATAAGCATTATATCAATGATCCTCTAATCTTGGTCTCTATCATCTTCATTTCCCGCAAAAACATTGCTAACACATAAATCTAATCAACTACATGAAGACCTTTTCTCTGTCATCAATGTGCCTTCTTAAATTGCTCTACTACAAGACATGGAACCTTCTATTGATCACATCTCTCCTATATCCAAATGCATTGCATATAACAACAAACATACTCTGTCACAATTAAATAAATGGTACAACACAAATTCTACCTCAGTAATGTGCACTTCTTAGGCCTGCTATAGGTATACACATTATCCAAGAGAAACTTATATGCCTTGACATCAATCACTCTTCTTGCACACACATAATGCAAACTTACATAGTAAAAATCCTTAATATGCCTTAAATAATTGTCCCTTTAATAGAAATTTGTTACTCCTTGCTTTATACTTCACACACATTCAAACTTCTGCACACTTCCTCAAATATATTTCCAACATCGCACAATGTACACTTAGCAATTCCTTAGAACAAGAAACCCACCATCTATCTAATGTTGTGATCTCTATGATTTTATGTGCACTGATCATCACTCGCATTGCAATCACTTTTCATCAAATTTATTATGTTTACCTTCCAATATTTTCTTGTTAAATTCTTTATGTATAAATAAAATAATTATCCATATCAACCATACCTCCATGCACTGAGAATATAAACTCTTCCTTTGACGATATCACACCATACTACAATGATCAATATGATCACACATGGAGACTTTATTAGATTTACTTTACACTTTTAACACCATATCAACAATACTTTGTGGAAAAAATCATACCATTACAATGACCACATGAGTATTAATGCATTCAACAACTTGTAGAATAAATCAATGTTCTCACTTGATCAATCAAACTTTTCATTTTGTCTCAATGCTCTGCATATGAAGGAAACTGGTAATAGATTATTCTGAAAATGGTGTCTCCCATTGATCACACTCATCCAAAACAATGCAAAACCTCATAGGATTCATGATCAGTCCATCATTCTTATATCCCTTGTGCCATAACATAATGAAAAACAAATCCAGATCTAAAAAAATGAGCACTTGTGCTAGAAAAAATGATAATTCCTCAAATAGCTTGAGCGCACACTTGCTGAGATCACAACTCAGTTGATATATTATGGGAGGCTATATATACATTTGGCTTGTAAATATCATCAAGGGAGTAGTCAATTTACATGGGCAAAACTATTGTAACCATTGATGGATTTTACAAGCCAACTTGTGCCAGTTGAATCTGTTCCAAAACCAATAGGGACCATATTAACTCATTCATAACTATTAATGATCAAACAACTCCATTCTCGTCATATCCAACCACAACTATTGCTAAATGTGTTCACATTTTATTTATGGACCATGCCAACATGCTTTTGGACTAGGTCGATGACCAATGACATTCGACCAAAATCAATGCGCTCAACCAGATCCATCAGTGTTATCTCAGATGAGATAAAATGAAATGATGTGTACAACAAATAAACAATTAACATGTTCATAACATAGAGGACTTATTCAAGACCTCAATTGAACCTTCTCGTCGATCCCTTGGGCAAATCGATGGTTTGTACTCATGGTATTTCATGTTTTTCACCTATTGGAATCTGCATTGAGATTGAACTGGCATCTTGGAACTAAACTATGTAGGCATAGAGTGGGAAGGGAGCAGCACTAGCCCTATGTTGCATTGTGACATTGAGTAGCCTGTGGCACTACTTTAATGCATGGAAAAATAAGATTTCTCTACCCAAAACCACAAGCAACTTCATCACCATCTTGCTAAGCACCTCCAAGACTTGTAGACACCTCAAGAAAACTTCTGCAAACCTCTGCAAGCATAAAAGCATCATCACAAGCTCCAGAAGAATGTTGAAATCAATTCCAACAACTTGACCCTCTTGATCTTCTACTTGACCC
>APFE030499828.1:0-11202 GCA_000404065.3 Pinus taeda | reverse complement strand
GGTGTGCCCCCTCTGTATAATATCTATTAGGAACATATTTGTTTCTAAAATACATGTTGTCATATCCTTAACAATGTGATTCCTTCTTTTTATAGCCTTGTTTTTGCTACAAAATATAAGGTGTGGTAGATCATCTCTATATACATTCTTGACAATAGAAATCAACAAAGCTATGGTAGTGAAACTCAGTCCCAAGCAATCAAACACTTCTACTTCACTACTACTTAATTATAGATTTACAAATTTTGGATTCATGAAATATTTCATATATTTATAAGGAAATATATCCACGTATTTTTGGAAAAGTTTCCCACATGAAATAAAAAATAAATGGCATATGAGATTAATAGTTAATTCAATGGCCCATTTATGTTTTCATGAGTTAACTCAAAAAGCTCTTTAAATCTCCAAGCTTGTCTTTTATAAAAGAGCACAATGTTATTATTTTCTCATAATACATCATTCAAATAAAACATCTCGAAGACCATCCACTAATCTTTCTTTTGTGAAAAATAAAGATGCTACAACTAGGATTTGCATCAAAAAGGTGCAAAGACACGCCAATAAAATTGTATATAAATGTAGATATGGGTTGAATGAAACAAGAATTATTTGCTATTTTACTATATTAAAATAATTATAGAAATAAAAAATAATATTGTAATATAAAATTGATGATTTTTTATTAAATAAAGACACTAATATAATATAAACAAAGAAATTTTAAATTTTATTATTACTAGTTAAAACTGTAAATTGTATTGTTTTTTCTCACTATGCTACGCTGCGCAGCCCGTGACCTAGGCAACACCGCCACAGAGACCTCTTCACAGGTTTGCAGCTCCAATGGAGGCCAGCAGGGGTGCCGATCCCTTCCCTCCCCTGCCCGAACTCCTCGCATTCAAGAAGCTCATCGCCGGATCTCTCAAGAGACCATTGTCCGAGACTCAGCAAAAATTCGTCAAAAAGTTGGACTGCATCCCAATCATGGAATTGCCAATTGCAGAAACATGCAAATCAGCAGTCAATCTTGCAGACAAAGGGATCACAGGATAGTTTACCGAGCTTTGGCCTTCTCCCAAATTCGTTGAAGCTTGGGTGCAGAGGAATTGGATGCCTCTCATATCAGAAGGAATCAAGAGCCACTTTGTAGGAAAAGGATTCTATGTATTCGTGTTTGAAAGCTCTGAGGATAAAAATCTCATCTTTAGAAATGGCCCATACTTCATGGGGCCTCAGGGTTTATACTTGAACAAATGGACCCCTGATTTCGACCCAGCCCAGGATGTGCCATCTGTCATTCTAGTTTGGGTCAACCTACCTCATCTTCCTTTACTTTGTTAAAATAAAAAATCACTACAAGCTATCAGCAATTCGCTTGGAAGGTATATTGATCAAGCAATGCGAAAGGATCAGTACTCATGTGCACGAATCTGCGTGGAGGTTGATCTGGAAGTAGGGCTGCTAGAGGCAATTAAACTTACTGCAGCAGACTAGACGCACATCCAGGAGCTAGACTATGAGCAATTACCCTTCAAATGCCAACACTATCATGGCTACGGCCATTTCGCAAGACATTGCAAAAAAAAGGAAGCAGAAGAGAGCGAGAAAATAGAACAATGGACCACAGTGCAAAAAGCAGGGACAACAAAACCTAGAAGCAAAGGAATAACAAAGGAAAACAACCCTGGGCCAATGGGGCAGGAACAAAAATATGGGAACTCCAACCCCATGTCGAAATCAGGATCTCAATATGTAGAGCCCAGTAAGGCCGCAGAAGAGCCGAAAGTAAATAAGGACTGCAGTGAACAACCCAAATCCCCTCCTAATGGGAAAGGAACAAAGGAGCAAGGGCAAAATGCGGGAACCCCTGAAGTAGTCTCCTCCCCCTCTTATGCCGACATAGAAAGAAAGAAAGTACATGAATCACCAAGCTCATCGGAGGATGAGATCTTAGAAAGGCCTGCCAAAAGAGCAGGAAGAAAGTCTTGCAGAGAAGCAAAGGAGGAAGAAGCTGAAAGGAAAAAGACTCAAAGAAGTCAACCCAATATAGAAATGTCAATCGGCAGAAGTACAAGGACAAGGCCGCCAAAAGGAGGAGGCCCAACCACCCCTAACAGTAAGTAATGAAAATCATCTCTTGGAACTGCAGAGGGCTGGGGAACCCGATGAAAATTGAAGCGGTCAAAGATCTACTAAAAGTGGAACCAGTAGACATCCTAATGCTCCAAGAGACAAAGATAGAAGGGGAGGTCCTTCTAGAGATCAACAAAAAGAAATGGCAGAAGAACGCAGGAAAAGCAATAAGTGCAAGAGTCTCTTCCGGTGGAATAGCAACCCTGTGGAAGGGAGACTAGTTCAAGCTTGTCAACTCCCACAACGCACAACACTAAAGCTTCACAGAGCTGAAGCACTAGCAAGTAATTTAACCATTGCATTATTCAATTTATATGTACTGGTATTGTATTCTGAAAAGAAAGACTGTTGGAAAACATTAAATGAGTTTTTGGAACTGAATACCCCAAACAACATAATCATAGCTGGAGATCTAAATCTAGTGATGAATGAAAAAGAAAAGAGAGGGGGCAGGACTAGCAAGGATCAGATGATCTATGTAGTAGAAGACATGATACAACAATGGGACCTACTTGATTTTAAACCAAGAAAAGGGCTCTACACCTGGACCAACAACAGGACAGGGGAAGACCACATATCCGCCAGATTGGACAGGTTCTTGGTTCAAAGCACAATGTTGATGGAAAGGAGGCTAATCTCATCATCCATTCTTCCCAAGCTTACCTTGGATCACAAGCCCATCCAGCTAATGTTAGAGGAGGAAGAAAATCTGGGCCCAATCCCTTTTAGATTCAACCCATTGTGGAATGGAAAGAGTGGCTTTGCAGAAACGATCCAACTAGTATGGTCCACCTCAGTCAATGGCTCCCCCAATTATGTAAGGGAACAAAAATTAAAAATAACAAAAAAGGCCCTCAAGGAATGGAGTAAACTCCCATCAAATACTCCCAAAGATCAAAGAATGGAGTCAGTGCAACACCTAGAAAAGCTGCAAAGTGAAATGGATACAATAGATATAACTAAACAGAGCTAGAAAAGGAGCAAGAAGCCTAATGCAAAACATTTGTGTCCTTCAGAAATGAAGAAGAATATTGGAGATTAAAGTCACGGAGCCTTTGCTGGAAGTCGGAGATAGAAGCACAACATATTTCCATCGATAATGTAGAGCCCGTCTCTCCAGGAATCACATCACAGAGATCACCACCTCTGATGGGAGGTCATGCAAAGGAATAGATCAAATAAAATCTATTGTTGCATTACATTTCCATCATATTTACAGTAAAGAGAATGATGACTGTGAAGAAGACAACAAAGAATTCCTAAAGAACATTCCGGCACTGGTCACCAAAGAGGACAATGCAGCATTGTTGAAGCAAGCCAATGAAGAAGAAATCAGAAAAATTATCTGGTCCATGAATCCAGATAAAGCCCTTGGGCCAGATGGGTTAACCATTCACTTCTACAGGATATGTTGGGACATAATCAAAACAAATCTTATTCGAATGATAAAAGGATTCCTTCGAAAAGCAAAACTAGGTGGCAACACCAACTTAACATTCCTTGCTTTAATATCGAAAGAGTCAAACCCTGCTTCCTTTGACAAGTTTAGGCCAATCTCTTTATGCAATGCTTCATACAAAATAATTGCAAAACTCCTTGCAAACAGAATATAGCCACTTCTAAACAAACTCATATCAAATTCACAAGGAGGCTTCGTCAATGGGAGACACATTCTGGATAATGTAATTCAAGTTTAGGAAGCCATGCACTCCAGCAACCTTAGAAATGAGAAAGGCATGCTAATCAAGTTAGACATGGCCAATGCATTCAACAGAGTAAAGCTATCCTTCCCCTATCAAGTTCTACTTTCCTTCGGATTCGACCAAGAATTTGTCAAACTGATCCAATCTTGTACCATAAGTCCTTGGATTGCGCCTTTGGTAAATGGGAGGCCAGTTGATTTCTTCCAAGCCACGAGGGGGCTGAGGCAAGGATGCCCTCTTTCTCCATTTCTTAACATTTTAATGGCGGATACGTTGAGCGAAAGTTGGAGTAGGACATGATAGCAGGAGTTGCCCCAGGTTTGAAAATAACTAAGGATCTCAAAGCAATAAATCACGCCCTATTTGCGGATAATTCCCTCATGCTGGGCGGGGCTTCAAATAGAATAACCTCTACATTCAAAAATACTTTCCATGCCTACTGCAAAGCAACTGGAGCACTAATCAGTGAAAGAAAAAGCGCAGTCTATAGTTGGAATGCAGAAGAGGAAGAAACTCAAAAAATAGCTAGCAATTTGGGGTTCAAAATGGGACAAAATCAATTATCTTGGACTACCATTAACACTAGGCACAAACAGAGTCAATCTATGGGAAGGAGTAGTAACAAAAATCAAGGCAAAATCGTTGCATGGGGAGGTCAATGGCTAACTCATGGTGGAAAATTAACTCTGATAAAATCCGTTCTTTCATCTCTTCCAATATATCAAGCGTCCTACCTAATGGCACCAAAGTCGATTTCTGGGCAAATTAATAAAATCATGAGAGATTTTCTGTGGCATGGAGGCAAAGGAAATCAGAACAAATTCCATTTGGTTAAATGGGAGACAGCAAAGAGAACCATGAGAGAAGGCGGCCTTCAAATTAGCGATCTGGACCTCGCCAATACAGCTCTAGGATGCAAGATACTATGGAAGCTCCACAGCGACCCCAATCACCCTGTCAGCAAAACATTGAGACATAAATATATACCAGATGCAAAACTCAGAAACCTGCAAAACATAAACAACAAAAGGAGCACGCTGCTATGGCAACTGTGTATCAAAGGATTGTGATTCTTCTCCCAAAATCTGTATCGTATCCCTGGGAATGGTAAGCGTGTCAAGTTGAGAACAGATCGCATAATGGGGCAGTCGCCCTTAGCATCAAATGATAGCCTGCAAGAAATATGCGAGCTTCTTGAAAACAGAGGAGATAAGACAATATATGATATCTCAAAATGGGATGAATCGGGTTCTGGATTGATTGGAACTTTAGTAACATACCAGATCATTTATCACAGCAAACATAAACGCTAAAAGAAAAAATTCGTGAAGCAGCTCCAGTGCACAAGACAGAAAAAGATAGATGGGGTTGGGGACCTACAAGGGTATACTCCTCAGCCAAAGGTTACGAGTTGTTGCAATCACACAGAGATAGATCTCTCCCTGCAAGGTTTTGGATGGAGGTATGGGATCCATTGGCGTTGCCCAAGGTTAACTTCTTCTTCTGGATATTAACGCACAAAAAGATTTTGACTGGTGAAAACTTATTGAAAAGGAAAATAGCAGGTCCGCATAAATGCTCACTATGCAAAGAGGCCATGGAAACCATGGATCACCTGTTTGTAGACTACTCATTTGCAAACAAAGTTTGGACACTCATACTCCAAGGACTCAAGGCGGCAATCCCCACTAAGATTTCAGTAGTGGAATTATTTTTATCATGGAAAGTTCACTATCCTTTGTCCTCCCTCAACTCCTCATGGGCCAAAATCGGGATCACCATTCCCAAATTTGTGTGTTGGAAGCTATGGTTAGCTAGAAATGAGCAGATACTCAACAATGTAGTCTAGACACCCAACACAGTAGCAGCAAAAGAAAAAGGCCTTCTCTTGGAAACTTTGAACTCCCAACAACTCAAAGATGACTGTTCCGTGCAGCAGGAGGAAAAGATTTGGTTTGGAACCCTTGCATTAACCCAACAGATCCACAGTATTGGAAAATCCCAACTCAATCCTGAGTGGAGGCTAAGAGATAAGGATGAAATATTTCAGAGTTGGTAGAGGCAGCAAGGAATAACTACAGTCTTCTTTGTTGGTGCCTCAAAAGGGAACCCTGGGATAACGGGAGTTGGAGGACTCATATACTCTTCTGACGGAAGCACTAAAGAAACCTTTTGTTGGGGACTAGGACAACGATCCAACAACCAAGCAAAAATCCTGAGCTTAACAAAAGCATGTCAAATAGCTAAAGAAAGAGGACATCGAGAGCTGCAAGCATTTGGCGATTCAGAAATCCCGATCAAAATGATACATTCGAAAGGTCAATTTAATGATGTCGGCTTAAATAAGAATCTGCAAAGGCTCAGATATATCCTACAAGACTTCGTTTCCTTTAAATGCTACCATATTCTCAGAGAATCAAATAAAGAAGTGGACAGTTACGCCAATAAAGGATGTCTTTTGAGCCAAGGAGACCTCAGCATAAACTAGGGAGAACCAGAAAAAATTTACATCCCATGAAAAAGACATCAACTTGTAACAAGAAAATGTAAAAGTCCTGCATTGAAGATTATAAGGCTTCGGCCATTTGGAGCTCTTTATTAATGAAAATCCATACCATTTCAGTTAAAAAAAAATAATATAAATTGTAAAATATCTATTTTTAATTAAAAATTGAATTAAGTAGCATTTAATATTTTATAATAATTAAAATATATACTTTAACGTTGATAATTTCATTATTAAAAAAAAAAAAAACAAAACAAACAAAACAAAACAAACATTTTTTTTTATTAAAATCATTTATTTATTTTTCTACTATTCTTAATTGAATGAATAAATATTTAAATATAAGTCTACAAATTTTCTATGACAAAAAATTTCAAATTCTCGAATTTACCCCTTCAACGATTTTTAAAGTAAATTATATTACTAAAAATATATGTTTATGAATTAAAAGAGGCAAAACCTCACCTAACAATAGGACGAGGATAAAGTGACGTAGTCATAATTTTAGGTGGTAGGTAACACGATTAAGGAGGTAGGTTGCTTATAGTGATAAGCACTAAGTAAAGGTGAATAGGTTGAATATAAAAAGACAGTTCGAATTTACAAGTGCCACGGTATCAACAAGCAACTTGTAAAGGCCACTATCATAGGTTAAATATAAATACGCAGTTGGAATGTACAAGTGCCACAAGATCAACAAGCAAATTGTAAAAGCCATCATCAGATGAGGGAAGGCAAGGGATATATTTTTGGCTCCAAATGGGTTGGGAGAAGGAGGTAATGAAATAGGGAAATAATTTACTAGCCAACATTGAACAGCTTTTTTCTAAAAAATGAAGTATATATGATTTACTTTAGGACACGATTTTGTGCCACTGGAAATGAAGTGACATTGATAAACGAGCTAAGTGGCCTTTTGCCTTTCTAAGAGTAGTGAATATGTAGACTAGAGCATTGCTTTCATTATAGTGCAACAAAAGTGAAGATGACGAGACTATTATATTGAAGAGGCTATTATATTCGACACATCCGAAACACCAACCCCACGTGAAACATGAAATTTTCATGCATCGTCCATGTTGTTAACCTCGAAGAAGACAATGAATTTGCACGTAGAAATCCACAACCAAGAGTTGTTTTTCCATAATGGGAAATATTCCTAACACAATCAAACTTAAAAAGTAAAATACATGGAAAAATACGAAAAAGAAATAAATGATTAAACTAACTAGTAACGAATAACAAATAAAGCTGTTAAATAATGAATCAATTAAACCATATATTTAAATAAAATTAATAAACATAGTAAGTAAATAATAAATCAATTAAGTTAAAACCATAATTATTAATAAAAATAAATAAATTCAATAAAATAAAATAAATAAATAAATAAATAAAAATCATAATAAATAAATTAAAAAAATAATAATTAATTAATTAATTAAATGAAAATCTAGCCGACCTATTTTCTTACATCTTTTTTTTCAATTTCCTATATATATAACCTAAATCTATCTCTTGGATACATCATTAAGATTTGAAGAATATCTATTGACGCATCTCGTGATGATGGACTCACTTAGTAGTCCGAAACGTTGGGTTCACTAAAACTCTATAACAGGTCATTCCTCCTATCTAAAAACAAATAAAGCTCTTGACATTTTCAATTATTATTAACGGTAGGAAGTTTGATTCTTTCAGGAAAGTCGTGCTTATCCATCACTTTTTGGAAACGTAGTGGGCTTTACCGCATTAAAAGCTTCCACACTCTAGAATTCAATAGTTTGTCCGCTTAATGGTTTCCACCACACGCTATTGAGCGATTTTAAATGGGATAATGTGCATTAAACTTGTGATTGTTGCCCCACTCTTTCCGCGAAAGATAATGTGTGTTAATAGCTCACTTAAACACCGAGGAACCTATTAGTGGTGCCTCCCAATACACAGTGAAATTACCCATGATGAGCCACCTAATAACGACTAGCAATTATTATCAAATATAGAGTGGCACTAATGCCGCTCAGAAGGAAACAAAGGGCCATCTCGTTAGAAGAAGAGACAAACGGACTGCTTACATTCCAGCTGCTTGTTGTTAACCCACACCCCCACTTGTCGTTAACCCATACTTGTTTTTGCTTACCAATTAAGACTCCCAACAATTGGCATCCTTAGATAATGGAAACTGCCACCTTATCACTCATGTCACTCCCTCTATTAACTTACATGGCGACACATCCTACACATGCCATGTTCAGTTGAAGTTGGCACTTGCAAACCTCTGTGGCTAGAAAATGCAAAGCTCCCCAAATGCTTGCTCGTTGCCATGATTCTTGCCTCTCCCACCCTACCATTTTCTAATCTTCAACTGATCTGATAATTATTCCTCGTTGGATGTTGGTATTTTTTTTTAATCTGATTTTCGAAGGGAAGATCCATACTCTAATCGATTTCAATTGCTGAGCATAAAAGGTGGCCCATAAGCTGAAGGTGAGAAGAGCGCCTATTAGCAAAATACCAGGGACTCACCTCAGACTAATGGTAAGTTGATCAAGTAGGAACCTAGGGAGGACTTTCAAGAATTTGTGAGGGTTCTGGAAGAGAATGTCTGGATGGACGAGATGAGTGAGATCCTTCGTGAGAATGACCAAGACGCGTCTGGTTCACACTAGTTTGTTATTTCCAGGATCCATTTTGGGATTTCTTGGCTTTAATGTTTTGTCTGGTGTGATACTTCTCCTTGTAAAAAAAGAAAATTTTGCTTCTTCTTCTGTCAAGATTTAAGCAAATTTTTAATGGAGTTTTTACAACTTGCGGGTTATAGTTTTTCTGCACCTAATATTGCAAGTTGTGATAAACCTGTGAGGTATCCTCCATATCTTCCCATTCAACGGAAATCAAAGGAGAATTTCATCCTCTGACTCTGAGTGCACTTCTAAAGAATGCCTGCGATGAGTTACCCCAAAACGAGGCTCTCATTTTGTCTGGGAATTTCAATGTTACATACATTGAAAATGAGGCTCTCTTTTTGTCAGTGAAATTTGAAGTTACATACACTGAACTACAAAGGTTTCCAAGTTAAGAAACGACGGGATTGGAGTAGGGGATATAATGGCTCTCACCATTCCCCTAACCTAGTTTGATGATATGTTTTGTCCTTTGTTTTAAATAATATTACTATAATTTAAGTCTTTGCTATTTTTTTATGTCTTCTATCCCCGAATTTCCTGAAATGTCGATTTTTCTTTTTAATTCCCCCTTTGTTATGTTAAATGTCTTACCGCTGTAGATTGTGCTTTTTTTTTTAATCTGTTGTGTTGAAGGGAAAATTAGTCATTATTAAACGTCTTATAGTTGTAGATTGTGCCTTTTTTTGTAATCTATTGTGTTGAAGGGAAAATTAGTCATTATTAAATGACAGCTTAGGTAATTTTGTGACATAATAGGTCAACTTCATATTTCAATTCACTCAATGTGTTGCATATCTTTGGCATAGTACATGATATTGTTCCTTGTCGTGATAAGAGACATAGTAGGTGATAAAAGATAGAGTAGTTGCAACATTGTTGAATTCTTCTTGTACTAAAGCGAAATTTGAGTTTTATCTAGACGATTTTGGGTCTAAAATTATTATACTGTGTTCTATCTAGATGATTTTGGGTCTAAATTATTATAGTGCGTTCTATCTAAATGCTTTTGGGTCTAAAATTCTTATAGTGCCCCCGAAATGAAATTCGTCAATCGAAATGGAATCCATAAATCTCTGTCTCTCTATGGTAGCACTACAATTCTGCATTGATACCGATAGAAATGGAACTAGGCGTGGTAGTTCGTCAGTAAATAAAGACAATATACATCCTTTTTCCACAACATATCTATAACTAGATCTCACCTTTGGACAACAATTGTTTCAACTGTTTTGGGCCCACCCATGGGCTACTTCATGAAGTGCATTTTATTACCATTTGATTACGCAACACAAATTGCTTCTTCTTCTTCCGTTGGAACTAGACCCTTTGACCATCAATGCAACAGTCGAGTTCCACTCGAGATTGAACTTTGTGGCATCCTGAGGAAGCTGAGTCAAAACCTTTGGCTTGTAAATGCTTGATTTTCCTGAAAACATAAATATTTTCCTAAAATCAGTCCCATGGAGCAGCGTGTACAGCTGGAGAAGGATATGATTGAGCATGATCGAGTTATTTTCATACTGGAAGATTGAGCCACTTTCTTCCCCCCTAGCTTTTCCAGGAACTTATTTGAGATAAACACCATACCTCCAAAAACTAATGTAATATGAGAAGAGATAATATACAAGCTAGTTTCTCTGTATTCAAGCACAAGCAAGAATTTAATTTTCCACTGTTTCACTTTATTCTTCAATGTTTTTCACTTTGCTAAGTTGTTTCTACTTTGAGCAATATTTTTGTATGTTGTCAACATTGTTTACATGAGTAAATAATTTTGAAATCTATCCCTAAAAGCAATTAATAGTGGTCAGCTACAGAATGTGAACTCATTCTCATTTTCAAGTGGATACTTAACAAGTATGACCCCACTAGGTTTTTGAACACAGGACGAAGTTCCCCTAATTCGGCAGAAATGAATAAAAGATTATGGCCCAATTCCATTATATCTATATATATGGGCTAAGACCTTATATATCCACTCGATGCCTGTATTGATTGAATCAACAAAATGAAAGCTTTCTGTTGTAACATTTCTGACTATCTTCTCGTTAATAGTATCGCCAATAATCTATGTTGCCAGGAAACGTGGGTTCGGGGATGGGTACGGGGACGGGGACGTCATTTTCTGAAATAGGGTGCGTGGGTTCATCGGGGTATATTATAATTTATA
>APFE030499823.1:48548-65102 GCA_000404065.3 Pinus taeda | reverse complement strand
TATGTCTAAAAATAGACATAGTCTAAAAATAGACTTTGCGCCAAAAATAGCCTGCGGGACCACTTAGTGAAGGCGACTTCTTTTCACTAAGCTCCATCATCTTGTTGCATTTTCAACACTCCCTCTCAACAAGATATGAATTAATCTGCAACCCCTACGCTGTAACTCTGGAATGTTATGCATGCTACACATCTACCCGATCCACTTGCTCCAACAACACTTGGAACAAAAACACTCCCAACTGACCCCTCTGTTGGGCTAGGAACATACTCTGATGCTGAAGCTCTACCTGCTGCTGACAAGTGCTCCCTCTCTGACATCTGCGTTACTACAACATCTCCATGCATCTCGCACCATTGCACACCTCTCTGTGCCACCTAGCACTGTGCAAAACACTTGTGCCTCTCGCATTGCTGCAGCCTGCTAGCTATGCGTTGTCCTGGGATTCCCTGCACTGTCACTCTCTCTCCCACTCCATCCACATCTATCTCTACCCAGTCAGTCAGTTCCTGCTACTCCACATCGGGGCTCCTGTAGCAAGGTCTCACCCAAGAGGTTGGGTACCTCAAATATCCTGCCCCTCCTCCTTGGGACAATCACTTATATCGCCCCACCTCCTACCTGGAGGTATCTGCATGAGTAGATGTCTCTACTCGATCTCCACTCAGCTTCCCCTGTTGTGGCTGCTCGACAACCTCCTGAAGCTGCTGCACCAATCGTGGCTCCTCCACCATTGTCTGAGACTTCTTCTAGCACTGCATGTTGAGAGGTAATATACCCTCCCTCTCAACCACCAAGTCTCCATCAGTTGCCTTGCTGCTCAAGGGTTTTCATGCATCTTGAACCCCAAGAGCATACAGGTTCTTGACCCGTGAACCAATCAACTTCACCTGTCTAGTGATGATGTGTCTAAGGAAAACCTTTCCCTTACTGAAGACTACATCATAGCCTCTGTCTTCTAGCATTGCGATCGACACCAAGTTTCTCTTCAGTCCTGGTACATACTTTACATTTGTCAAGGTAAAGCGAGGTCCATGCTCCCTCTGAAAAATAACCGTGCCTACACCTGAGACACTATACTTCTCATCATTACCCATCGCTATTAGTATCTGGAGATCTTTCTCCTCCAAAGTACTGAATAAACTCTTGTCGCTGGTCATGTGGAAAGAAGCTCCACTATCAAGAAACCAACCACTTCCCACCATGGATGAAACCATGAATGTGAAGAGTGTGAAATCCAACTCAAACTGTGAAGCAAGTGCCTCACCTTTAGATCCTTCCTCCTTGGATTTCCTCCCTGGTATTCTACTTGATCTCCTCTTGCACAAGATCCGACCAAAGTCTCTCCCATCCTAGCAATTTCTCTCGACCATTGATAGAGTCCTGATAGGAATGCCAACTCTTCGAAAGACCAAGGAGAGCCAAGCTCACCAAGTCCTCATCATCGACAGTCACCCCCACACTTCCTAGCTCATCCCGGCATTGGGTGAACTTCGTGAGATACTCGGTTATACTGTCTCCATTCTCACACTTAATGTTTCTGAGTTTATACTTGAGCGACAACTTCCTCTGGTCGCTCTTGCTTTGGAATAAGTCTGTCAATGCTTTCCACATCAAGTATGGAGAAGCCTTTCCATGGAGGCTGGATACAATGTGATCCTTCACGCCCTCCAACAGAATCCTTCGACACTTTGCTATCTTCTTTTGCCAAGCCACAACTTCAGTAGTATCAGTAGGTTTTGGGACATCCGCCTCTATGAACTCCTTCAACCCATTATCATCTAACACTGCCTCCATCATGTCCTTCCATGCAATATAGTTAGAGCTGCCCTCAAGGGCATACTCGAATCGCAATCCGTTGAAAGACATTTCAACTTTGACACCAAGAAAACACTGCTGCAAATTCGAATTCCACCAGCTCAAAACTCAACCGCTTCTGATCTAAAATTCGTGAGAACGAAGTATTTCTCGTACAGAGATTGACTGTATGGGCATTCACCGGATATCTCACCTTCCAAAAGAAGGATGAATCCAGAGGCTACCTGGCCCAATTACAGACTCTGCCTCAAGAAATAAAATGTAAACACTTTCTGAATAATAGATCTGATGATCAATCCTCGCTTTGATATCCTGTAGAACTTTTTCTACAAATCAACCAGCTATGATACCATGTAGAACATGTTCTACAAATCAAAGAGCTCTGATACCATATAGAAATTTTGAATAATATGACACTTCTTCACAGAGATTATACTGATTATACACTATTTGCGGAATCATGCATAATACATAACCTCCTCTACGTTGATCATCAATTTACGGAATTAAAACATCAATCGCATACGCACATTGAAACATCAATCACACATACCAACACAGTATGTACCCAGGGAAAGCATACAGCTGAAAACCCCCAACTATCTATATATTATATTGATTGAGAACATGTAACAATACATAGTACAATACTCCTCACAAGTACTCAGTATATCTCCACTTGGTTACACACAAACTGCTCAATCTGAACATCACAGGTCCCAAAATCTCTCGCTGCTTGCCTGCCTCACTGCGAAATCCTGCATAAAATACTGATGAAAGGAAGACCAAATTTGTATTTGCCTTGGAATTACATGCAATCCTCATTGGCAATACTCAATCCATTGATTGTGCAAACACATGCACAACTATGTACAACTGAACAGTTGTCTTGCCCTTCACTCACCTCTAACACTTGTCTCCATTGAACTGTCCATGCACTGAGTTAACTGATGTATTCTTTAGTTGATTTATGAGTTAATAATTAGTGAATTAATTAATAACTAATTCACACCACTCGTCACTAGTGTATTTGTTAGTTAGACTAAATACAACTAGTTCAACTAAGTCAAACTGAACACAACTCCATCAACTCCTCAATCAACTCCACCAAATATTATTAAGAGCTAATAATATTCGATTGTTCTATTTTTAGCCTGGTAGTCTAAAAATAGACTCTGTCCATATGTCTAAAATTAGAAGTCCATCTATTTTTACCAACATGACCAATCATCCATAAATAGCATCCCGCAACTCATAGACCATGATCCATATGTCTAAAAATAGACATAGTCTAAAAATAGCCTTTGCGCCAAAAATACCCTGCGGGACCACTTAGTGAAGGCGGCTTCTTTTCACTAAGCTCCATCATCTTGTTGCATT
Source organism: Pinus taeda (assembly GCA_000404065.3). NCBI lineage: Eukaryota > Viridiplantae > Streptophyta > Pinopsida > Pinales > Pinaceae > Pinus > Pinus taeda. The sequence continues at coordinate 61,904 of APFE030499823.1, read as the reverse complement.
TTCAACATGTTGAATGATAATGTTAACATGCCAACACCATCACAACCGCCAACATTAAACATAATTTCCAGCAAAATATATAACACGCCATTTTTAAAATGCGGGTTGGTGGGGTTAGAACCCCCAACTTCCTGCGACCATCCTTATCATTCTAAGCAAAGCACCAACAACATTTGTTGGTAAGTCTGCCGCCACAAATTTATATAAACTCGTTTTTTCATTCGACAAGTGAGGAAGAGCGGAGTTCCGATCAGCAGAACCATGAGTTGTAGGAGGGTGGAACCATGAATGAGAATCCATAAGAGGCCGAGAAAGATTTTCCTGAGGGAAAAAGATGCCAATGACAAAATTTGAGAAGTGGATAGTGATTTTTGCATGTTTTCTTGCTAGGAGTCCAACCATGTAGTTAGAATCTCCATTTGAGCATTGAAAATGTAGGTGTCCAGCGACAAGGAATCTTTAGAGAATCTTGAAGAATCTTTAGATTCCCTTAGAGGTAGATTTTTTCTAGCGCTAGAATGATACTGACTTTATAGTCATTTTTATCAGAATTTTAGATGGAGCGCAGTGCTGTGCTCAGAATATTCATCCGAGTAGTGGATTTTTTGGCCATCTTCAGGAAGGAATCTTTGGGGGGAATCTTCAAGATTCACAAGAGTCCAAAATTTGATGGTGTCAGAATTGGACAAGTTTATAGTCAATTTTACACCACTCATCGCCAGGAATTCAATGGTGTAGTCCATTTCATCAGCTGAGATTTGCATTTTTTTGCCATGTTCGAAATTGGAGGTACATGATGCAGTTATGCCATGTCTTTATTCTTGATTTGCTGAGATGATGTATTTATTGTTGAGATCCTTGATTACCATTATGTTGAGGGATACTTGTAGCCACATTATGCGAGATTTGTTTAGCTTGTCATGCTAAAGGAGGACCCATTTGAGTGAGAGTTCCTGTAGGGAGAAGGTCTCATGGAGAGACATGCCACTCAGGTTGAGGGTATTTGTCCTTGTAATGACAAAGAACATGTCATGTACACCATCATCATTTGCAAAATTCAACAAAGCGGCCTCCACACTCTTGACACCAGGCCCAGAGACATAACCCACATTGGGTGAACTCCATTATCAATGTGTTTGTGTTCATTGATTTAACGATTGTTGTTATGTTTTATCTTCCTTAAAGTGTGCATGTGTGGTTGTTCAATACTCTTTCGTATGCAATTAGGTTAACATCATAGAAGTAAAAGATCTTGGATAATTCCAGTAGCTGAAGAGAGCCTGATCATTCAATGGCACCTATAACCAATATGTCTGTTGAAAACAAAACATACTGCCCATGGAGCTTTATAACAAAAGTTGTTGTGGTATTTACAATGATCATTGTTGAAACATGACAATCATATTGTTTATTAGAGCTTTATAACACAACTCATTATGGTATTTACAATATTAACCACATATACTTATACACATTTGCTTCAACCAAAAAATAACTATACTGCCTATGGAGCTTTATAAATCCAGCTCGACACAATATTTACAATAATACACACATATACACATATGCACATATGCTCAACCAACAAATAGAAAGCATGTGATGCCTGCATCTGCAACAAGGGAATCCAGAGGCTCACACCTCCACCCTCAAAGTAATACTAAGATTCACCTCCTTCCAAGTTAGTCCAGAATCCATAGATTACAATCATTAGTTACATAAAAAGGTGGCTTATCCCTCCATTCTAGAAAATGGCTATGAAATGGAGACCTCGGATGGAGAAATGGATAGCACCACTGCGTCCGTGGCATTGGGAGGGGCATAAACCATATAAAATTTGCCCAATTTAGACAAAATGCACTATCGGCCCTCCTGTAAGATCTCCTGCCTCGAACTGCGTGCTGAAAATCCTCTCTCCTGTCCTATTTCCAATCATCGGGATTTTATAATGTCAGATTTGTTACAAGCGTGCTTAGGGGTCTGTCAGATTATTATAGAATGTTGTTGAATGGAAGGAGCAGTCGGGCATGATGAATCCGCCCTTCCTTCACAAAAACCCTAAAATTGGCCTTTGTTTGTTTAAACAAACAATACACGGAAACATTAGAAAAACCCGCCCGATAGCTTTTTACCCAGATTTCAAATTATATGAAATCGGGCTTTATAACATGATCGAGCCCGCGCTGATCACAAATCACAATGGCTCTGGGGTCTTTCCCTTGACTGTGTCGATCGCCGATGTCGATCACCGATATCGGCGTATCACATCGACATATCGCATCGATGCTTGCAGGGATCCTGGTCCGATCCTTTGGGTTTTGCTGACCTGATCTGCCGATCTAATCATCCCGATATCGCTGATCGCTTGCTCCCAACTCTAATTTAATCGGAGATCGCTAGTCGGGGGTTCCACTACGCCTCCTTAAGTTCGCCCCTTTGGACCCTTTGATTGCGATTTTCCCTTTAAAGGCTTAAAGCCATTTTTTAGGGAAAAAACCTCATTTTTCAAAGGAACAAGGCAACCTTCTTTCTGCCACAACTTCATCATTCAGACTCAGATTGGAGTGTCATTTGCACCATTGGAATCAAGGTGACAAGCACTTCGATCTGATGTCAGGATACTTGCTTTTTTGCCACTTTGAATATTGAGATTTTCCATGCCACTGTGTCTGAAGATCCACCTGGATCAATCCTCCCCATTGAGGAGCTTTTGGACTGCCAAAAACTTTCATTAGTCAATTGGCAAGTGAGGGAATTTTTCCCTCACCCTTTCCTTCTCTAGCCATTTGGCCTTGCTGGGGTGCATTCCCTTGAAATCCACTCGAAGGTATTCCACATCTCCTCACCGTGAAGTCCTCGTTCTTCTGTTAAGGATGATGTCTTCAGGGAACTGATCGAGATATTATGGTGCAATATCATCAATTGTATGAACTGTGCCCACCTCATTGGTGTCCATTATCAACAGTGGTTCATACAAATTTAAGTTCTCTACATTCACTACTGAGTTCATTTGCATATATTTTGGCAAATCAAGATGAAAGGCATTGTTTCCAATCTTCTCCAATATGGTGAATGGACCATACCGAATGGGTCGCAACTTCTTCCCTTCTCCCTTCATCCTATCCTTGCTGATGTGGAACCACACTTTTTCACCCACTTGGAATTGATGGTCGACTCAGTGTTTGTCATGTCGAGCCTTGTAACGGGCTTGACTTTTCTCCAACTGCCCTTGTAATGCTTGGTGAATCAATTGGATTCCTTGAATGAACTGATGAGCTTTGTCCCTATCATTACGTCCATTGGAGCCATCTTCCCTTCCAAAGACCATATCAAAAGGGTCCTTTGGTAGGTAACCAAAACACGTCTCAAATGGTGAACGCTTCATAGATGAATGCATTGCTCAGTTGTAGGAATGTTGTACATATGGGAGATGTTCATCCCACAACTTCGGTAGTTTCCCATAATAGCCTCATAACAAGTGTACCACGGTACGGTTGACAACCTTTATTTGTCCGTCACTTTGTGGATGAAATGCCATGCTTCTTTTCAATTTGGTGTCCACCATCTTCCACAAGCTGGTCCAAAACTCTTCAAGAAAGCGAGAGTCCCAATCTGACACAATCGATGTGGGTAATCCAAAATGGACCAAAACATGCTGAAAGAAAAGAGAAGCAACAGTGATCTACTTTTTACAAGGCATAAGAATATGCATCTTGCTAAAGCGGTCAACAACGACATTCAAATAGTCATGGCTCTTCCTAGACAAAGGCAAACCTCCTACAAAGTCCATTGACACACTTTCCCATGGGCGACTCAAAATAGGGAGTGGTGTGTAGAGCCCGAGTTTTCTATTAGAGGGATTTGAAATAGAACACAGTGCACAACCCTTTACATAGCAAGTCACAATGTTTTTCATATGAGGTCAAAAAAAAAACTTTGTACATGACATAAAGTCTTTTCGACACCAAAGTGTCCAGACACAAGAGAGGTGTGGGCCTCTCGAATTACATGTACTCTTTCCCCTGTGGGAATACACAATTTATCAAGGTGATACAACAGTTTCCCCTGCAAGTGATAGTTGTCCACCTGTGAACCATGGGTTAGTTTTGCATAAATCTCCTTAAAGTCATCATCATTAGCATATTGTTCAGCATAACTCTCAAAAGACAATGAAGCATTATGCAAAATAACAGAAGCATAAATAGGAGGGCGAGATAACATATCTGCCACTTTATTGCTGGTGCCCTTCTTATACTTTATTACCAGATGAAACTGTTGAAGAAAACCCATCCACTTGAAATGACGAGATTGTTGCAACTTGGTTTGTGATTAAAGGTACTGCAAGGGATGATGATCCATGTGGATGATGGTCTCCTTGCCGATTAGGTAGTGTTTCCACTTTTTCACACGCTGCACCAAGCCATAAAGCTCCTTGTCATAAGTGGGATAGTTTATCACAGCTTGAGAAAACTTCTCAGAATGGTAACAATCGGCTTCTTCTGCTACATTAGTACAACTCCCATGGCATAACTGTTGGCATCGGTTTCAATCTCTAATGGCTGTTTGAGATTGGGTAAGGCTAAGCCTGGCGCAGTGCTGATATTTTGCTTCAATGCTTCAAAGGACTTCTGTTGTATTCCTCCCCATTGGAAGACCTGTTTCACACTTGTCAATGTTTGCAGAGGTGCTGCAATAACAGAGAAATTGGTAATAAATCTCCTCCAATATTGGATTGCACCTAAAAAGCTACGGACCTCGGTTACACTAGTAGGCTTAGGCCAATTTATAATTGCTTCAACTTTTGAAGGATCAATCTTTAACTGACCATGACCAACAATATGACCTAAGTAACCCAAAGAGATTTTTCCGAACTCAAGCTTTGACAATTTTACAAAGAGTTTTTCTTTTTTCAATACATCAAGCACTTTCTTTACATGACACACATGTTCAACCCAACTTTTACTAAAGACAAGTATATCGTCTAAATATACAAGAACAAATTCATTAATGAAAGGCCTAAAGAGATCATTCATGACCCTCATAAAAGTGGTTAGAGCGTTGCAAAGTATGAATGGCATCACCATGTATTCAAACTTTGGTCTTGAAGGTAGTTTTCCACACGTCCTGCTCTGCAGTTCGGACCTGGTGATAACCACTGCTCAAATCCAATTTGGTGAAATAAACAACATTCTTTAACTGATCTAATAAGTCATCAATGCGTGGAAGAGGGTAGCGATTTTTCATCGTGATCTTGTTTAGTGTGCGGTAATCCACACACATCCTCCATGTGTTGTCTTTCTTTGGGACTAAGACAATTGGTGAGCCACACGGAGAAGTGCGCGGCCTGATGACCCCTTGGTCTAGCAATTCCTGCACCTGTTTCTTGATTTCCTCCATCTCAATGGTTGACATCCTGTACATGCCAATGTTCAGTAAAGGAGCGTCATGTTGCAAATGGATTTCATGTTGGATTTCCCTCTTCAGAGGTAATCCCTTTGGTTCCTGAAACAACTCATCATAATTAGAAATTAATTCAGATAATTCTTGTTTATGTTTCTGATCACAACCCTGGAAAGCATCAGCTAATTCTGCGTCTTGATCCCTTACAACCATAAGCATGCAACCCTTACTGGAATTCACCAGCCTTTTCATTTGTCTAGCGCTTACAAGGTTGGCATTGATTTTAGTTTGATGAGCCCTTACTATATATTCTACCCCATCTTTTGTGATTTGGTATTTGTTTTCATGACGGAAAAAGACTGCCTTTCTATCATATAGATATGGACTCCCCAACACCATGCCACAAATATCCATTGGGATTACATCCAGTTCTACTTCATCCACTAGCTTAGAAGCGATTACAAATTTTACTTTACACTGCTTGGTTACATTTAGTTTTTCTTTATCATGTATCCATCCAAGCGGGTAAGGTTTTGGGTTTGGTTTTGTTTCTAAGCCGAGTTTCTTTACCAAGGATTCTACGATTAAGTTTGCTTGGGATCCAGTATCAAATAGAGTTTCAACTTTAGTATGATTTACAACAACTCTGATATGAAATAGTTCAATTTTCTTTCAATCATTAAGAAGGGACTCATTTACAGAACTAGTGCCTTCATGCGATTTAGAATTAACATGAGGTGTAAGAGTACCTTTTGTTCCCGCGGTTGTGATTAATGCTTCATCTCTGGAATCCGATCCAAGGTCTTTTTTGCGCAGTTGTCACTGTCTTCTACTTCCCTTTTCCTCCATACTTCTTTGGACGCTTTTCTGGGTGCTGTTTCCAACAGTGATCGTCATCGTGGCCTTTCTTTTTGCAATGATTGCAATACGACCTTTCTCATTCTTTGGCTGTCATCGTTTTCTTCTCCTTTCCTTTCCATTTCGCTTTAGATTTTCCATTGGGAGGTTTGAACGATGGTTTTCTGGACTAATCATCTCTTTTATTTTTGCCCCTATTCTCAATATGAATTGCCTTGACGCTAGCTACACCAATAGTGGTTGGTTCAAACAACAACAATGAATGCCTAATGTAGCTATGCAATGAGCCAATATACTTAGTTACAACTTCAGGTGTATCAAGTGCAATACCGAAATTCAGTGCTTGCTTTCTTAACTCCTCTGTAAAACTCTAAATATCTTGACCTTTACCTTGTCTTAAATACTGCCAATTCATTAAAGCTTTTTGCTTGTATCCTAAGGGATATAATTGTTCCTTTAATGTAGAAATAAAATCAGGCCATGAGGAAAAGAGGTTACTCACATTCTTACTGCTCTGCAATTTGCTCTCCCACCAAACGTGAGCGGTGCTGCTCAGCTGTAGAGAGGCCAGCTAAATATTTGCCTCATCCTCCACGATCTGTTGAATCCTGCAGTAGACCTCAATCTGCCTAACCCAATTATTAAGCTTTTCTGCATTACTTTCACCATTAAAAATGGGAGATCAAATTTAACATCTAATTTAAAGAAATGTTTCTTAGATGCATCCTTTGATTTTCTACGATTATGGTGGTGAGAGGAAGGAGAACCTTCACTTGCGGAAGGAGAAGGAGGGGTTTCTTCTCCACCATTCCCATGTGTTGAACCTTGTTCTTCTGGGTTTCTCTCCTCTGCTTTCTCCAGCCTTAAAACCAATCGACTGATATTCTCTACCATTGAATAGAAGGTCTTGCGCAAATTATGCTCCTCTTCAAGATGAGCTTCATTTTCTGCCATGTTTCTCCTTCGATGTGCACGCCCTACTTCGGGATCGAAAAGCTCTAATTCCCCTTTGCCTCTTTGGATTTTGTCTCTTGTTTGCATACAAACATGTAATTCACATCTAAAAAGACCTACTTTGATACCACTTGCCAGGGATCTTTTGCTTATAGATGTATGAAAAGAATCACATGTGAAAATTGTAGCTTAACATAGGAATTTAATGTGCACAGAAGAAAAGAAGAAGGAACACATAAAGGCACAAAAGAAGACAACAAGACTTGATAACGGAGTTCATCCAACTTAGACTACATCTCTGGGCCCTGCTCGATCAATGGGGAGGCCTTCATTCATTAAATGGCATGAAAAGAAGAGATTACAATCATCATTTATATAAAAAGGTGGCTTATACCTCCATTCTGGAAAATGTTTGTGAAATGGAGACCTCAACTGGAGAAATGGACAACACCACTGTGTCCGTGGAATTGAGAGGGGTAGAAACCATATAAAATTTACCAATTCAAACAAAATGCACTATCGACCTTCCTATAAGATCTCTTGCCTCGAACTACGTGCTGAAAATCCTGTCTCCCGTCGTTTTTCCAATCATCGGGCTTTTATAATGTCGGATTTGTTACAAGCATGCTTAAATCGGGGTTCTGTTGGCTTATTATAGAATGTCGTTGAATGGAAGGATCAGTTGGGCATGACGAATCCGCCCTTCCTTCACAAAAACCACGAAATTGGCCTTTGTTTGTTTAAACAAACAATACACGGAAACATTAGAAAACCCGACCGATAGCCTTTTACCTGGATTTCAAATTATATGAAATCAGGCTTTATAACATAAATGGGTCCGCACTGATCGCAAATCACAATGGTCCTGGGTTATCTCCCTTGACTGTTCCAATCGTCGATATCGGCGTATCGAATCGGCATATTGCATCAGTGCTCGTAAGGGTCTTGGTCCAATCATTTGGATTTCACCGACTTGATCTGCCAATCCGATCATCCCGATATCGCCGATCGCTTGCTCCTGACTCTGATTTAATCAAAGATCGTTGATTGGGGGTTTCGATGCGCCTCCTTAAGTCCACCCCTTTGGACCTTCCGATTGCAATTTTTCCCTTTAAAGGCTTAAAGCCATTTTTTAGGGAAATAGGCCCATTTTTCAAAGGAACAAGGCAACCTTCTTTCTACCACAACTTCATCATCCAGACTCAGATTGGGGTGTTGTTTGCACCGTTGGAATCAGGGTGACGAGCTCTTCGACATGATGTTAGGATACTTGCTTTTCTGCCACTTTGAATTTTGAGATTTTCAATGCCACTGTGTCTGAAGATCCACCTGGATCAACATCACACACATACAACCATAAATGACATATATTTCCTTGCAATACATGCACCTACACCTAACATACCATACATACATCTACACCTGGTATACAACAGAGCATAATACATGTACTACACAAAGTACAACACAACTAGTACACATGTCATGATAGCACAACTACACCATACACATACATAATGTCGCATGTACACAACACAACACGTATGACAATGTTATGAAACCAGCTCACAAGAAGATAGAAAAGATAGATCAATGACTTAGGAATGAACATCTTCGAGGGGGCAACCTCCTTTACATTCCACAAATGAGCAATTCTTGGATTATACAAATGACAATACCTCCTTTCTATAAATAGGAGTCTAAGGGGTCTGTTGTAGCGGTTATAGGTGGATCTCTAGACACTAGGGGCATGAAAAGGGTTCAAAATTCAAAGTGGAGAAAAGTCAATTAACTTGACATCAGATCGAAGTGCTTGTCACCCTGATTCCAATGACGTGAATGACAGACACTCCAATCCGAGTCTGTATGACGAAGATAGAAGCAGTCAAAGTTTTGGGTTGACTTACCCATGTGGCAGGCTTAAGGAGGGCGCAATTTGGAAAGAATCCAGCCAGTTTTCCATGCGAAATTGTGGGTCCATTAATTTGTCTAATATGGTCTAAGGTTCTGGAAAATTCTTACTGGGCGGTGGAACCGTTATCTGTTTTTAAATAAAATAAAATAAAAATAATATATAAAAGTATGGGGGTCCGCGGCCATGACCGCGCCACCCTCGGAACCACCATAACAAAGTGTTATTTAAATGGGGTGGGTGGCCATGACCCTGCCACCCTCGGTACCCACCACAGCAACATGTTTTAAATAGTGTTGGGGGGTGGGCAGTCAACCCCACTGCCCCGCCACATTACCGTGCCACGACTCACTATGGCAGAAATGGGGGCGGGCCACCCAAAACAATGGACCTGCCATCCCAAACTTTAACCTGAAAAATAGTAGGTAGGTTAATTTTGAAGGGGCAGGATTTGATCCCCCGACCCCTCAATGAATTCCTAAAGTTACCCATGCACTAACCATTTTCTTGGTTAATCCACCCTCTAAAACATCAAATAAACCTATTTGCTCAGTGCGTTGGGAGGAGAGAATGCACAAGCAGTTCGAGGTAGAGTAATGACAGGTGGCGGAACCATGAGCAATGTAGAGAGGGGACCGAAACCATGAGCAATGCAGAGAGGGGGCAGGAACCATGATTTGAGCAATTTTTCCAGGTGGCCAGATTTTCACTTTGTCAGATTTCGACAAATTTTATATGGTTTCAGCATTTTTCGACGCCATGAACTAAATGGTGTTGTTTGTTTCTCCAATAGAGCTCTCCATTTTTCGGCCATTTTCCATAATGGAGGTATAAGACTCATTTTTTGTAAATGATGATTGTACTCTTCTTTCTCATGCCACTAAATGAATGAAGGCCTCCCCATTGATTGAGCAGGGCCCAGAGACTTAGTCCAAATCGGACAAACTTCGTTATCAAGTCTCTTTCTTCTTTCATGCTTTTAGGTGTTTCTCCTCTTCTCTCATGTGCACACTAAATTTCCATGGTAAAGCTACAATTTATGCATGTAATTATTTAATACATCTATAAGCAAAAGCTCTTGGATCAAGTTGGTATCAGAGCATGTCTTTGCAGATGTCAATTGCATGTTTGTATGCTAACAAGAAACAGGCTCCGAAGAGGCGAAGGGAAACTAAAGTCTTTCGATCCTGAAGCAGAGCATGCAGATCGGAGGAGAAGCATCGCAGGTGAAGAGGCTCGTCATGAAGAGGAGTGCAATTTCCAGAAGAGAGAAATCTAGAAGAAAAAGGTTGAGTGCATGGAAATGATGGAGAAGAACCCCCTCCTTCTCCTTCCATGAGTGAAAGTTCTTCTTCCTCTCATCACCATCGTCACAGAAATTTAAGCGATGCATCTAAGAAACCTTTCTCTAAATTAGATGTCAAATTTGATCTTCCCATGTATAACAGTGAAAGTAATGCATAAAAGCTCTATAAATGGATTAGGCAGATTGAAATCTATTGCAAGATTCAGCAGATTGAAGAGGACGAAGCAAATATTCAGCTGGCCTCTCTTCGACTGAGTAGTACCGCACTAGTTTGGTGCGTGAGCAAATTGCGAAGCAGTAAGAGTGTGCATAATCTTCTTTCCTCATGGCCTAGTTTCATTTCTGCATTAAAGGAACAATTTTATCCCTTGGGTTATAAGCAAAAAGCCTTAATGGATTGGCAATACTTAAGGCAAGGCAGAGGTTAGGATGTTCAAAGATTTACAAAGGATTTTAGAAAAACAAGCACTTAATTTGGGAATTGCACTTGACTCACCTGAAGTAGCAAGTAAGTATATTGGATCATTACATAGTTACATTAAACATTCATTATTATTGTTTGAACCAACTGCTATTGACTCAGCCAGTGTAAAGGCCATTCATCTTGAGAACATGGGAAAAATGGAAAGAGATGATCATTTCAAGAAACCACCTTTTCAAACCTCCAAATGGAAAACCCAAAATGAAAGGAAAGGGAAAGAAGAAGAGGACGACATCAACCAAGAAAGACGAAGGAGAAAGACCTTATTGCACTCACTGCAAAAAGGAAGGTCATGACGACGATCATTGTTGGAAACTATACCCGAAAAAGATACCAAAGAAGTATGGAGGAAAAGGCAAATAGAAGATAGTGGCAACTGTGCAGCAAGACCTTAGATCCAATTCTGGAGATGAAGCATTGACCACAACAACAGGAACAAAAGGTACTCTTACACCTCATGTTAATTCTGAATCACATGAAGGCACTAGTTCAATAGATGAGTCTCTTCCTAATGAACGAAAGAGAATTGAGTTATTTCATATTAGAGTTATCTTAAATCATACAAAAGTGGAAACTGTATTTGATACCGGATCCCAAGCAAATTTAATTTCAAAGTCCTTGGTAAAGAAGCCAGGATTAGAAACCAAACTACATCCAAAACCTTACTCGCTTGGATGGATACATGATAAAGCAAAATTGAATGTAACTAAGCAGTGCAAGGTTAAATTTGTGATCGCTTCTAAGTTAGTGGATGAGGTAGAACTTGATGTGATACCATTTGATATATGTGGCATGGTGTTACGGAGCCCATATCTATATGATAGAAAAGCAATCTTCTTCCATCATGAAAACAAATACCAAATCACAAAAGATGGGGTAGAATATATTGTAAGGGCTCATCAAACTAAAATCAAGTGCAGGACAAATGAAGAGGTTGGTGAATTCTAGTAAGGGTTGCATGCTTATGGTTGTAAGGGGAAAGATGTAGAATTATCCGATGCTTTCCATGGTTGTGATCATGTGCATAAAAAGGAATTATGTGAATTAATTTCTAACTATGATGACATGTTTCAGGAACTAAGGTGATTACCTCCGAAGAGGGAAATCCAACATGAGATCCATTTGTAGCATGACGCTCCTTTACTAAATATTGGCATGTACAGGATGTCGACCAATGAGATGGAGGAGATCAAAAATCAGGTGCAGGAACTATTGAACCAAGGTGTCATCAGACCAAGCACTTCTCCATGCGGCTCACAAATTGTCTTAGTGCTGAAGAAAGATGGCACATGGAGGATGTGCGTGGATTACAGAGCACTAAACAAAATCACGGTGAAAAATCGTACCCTTTCCCGCACATTGATGATTTACTAGATCAGTTAAAGATATCTATTTCACCAAATTGGATTTGCGGAGTGGTTATCACCAGGTCTGAATTGCAGAGCAGGATGTGTGGAAAACCGCCTTCAAGACCAAACAGAAGTTGTTTGAATGGATGGTGATGCCATTCGGACTTTGCAATGCTCCAGCCACTTTCATGATGGTCATGAATGATCTCTTTAGGCCTTTCATTAATGAATTTGTTCTTGTATATCTAGATGATATTATTGTCTTTAGTAAAAGTTGGAATGAACATGTATGCCATGTGAAGAAAGTGCTTGATGTATTGAAAAAATAAAAACTCTATGTAAAATTGTCAAAGTGTGAGTTTGTGTTATGAAACCAATTCAGCGTCTTTGAGGGGGAAACCTCCTTTACATTACATAAATGAACAATTCTTGGATGATTCAAATGACAAAACCCCCTTTCTATATATAGGAGTCTAAGGAGTTACAATATAGCCTAGCTGACCTAAAAATAATAATATAAAGCCACAAAAATAACAACAGAGGATTCTATGGGGCACAGTAATAACAATATGGGGACAATAGGGGCACAACAATATTAATAAGGGTTAGAACTATAATAGTAATGGGGTAATCACCAGTATTATAGGGACCCAACATGCCCCTCTGCTTCAAAAATGTGTTGTCCTCAACGCTTGAGTAGTTCTGGATGCTTCTGTATAAAATTCTCTTCCTCCCATGTGGAATCTTCAGTGGATAAGTTATTCCACTTGATAAAATACTCTGAAATTGATCGATTTTGTAGCTGTCGAGTTCTTGTTTCTGTGACTGCTTCTGGTTCCAATATAATGTTTCCTTCCTCGTCAAGTTCTGGCAATATTGTTTGAACTGGGAGCTTGTCGCCTATAATCTTCTTTAAACATGAAACATGGAAAACTGGGTGCAATCGAGAAGCTGCAGGAAGCTCCCATTTGTATGCCATAGTACCAATCTTTTGCAACACCTTGTACAGACCATAATACTTTGGTGATAATTTATTATCCTTCTTAGCTTGCTTGAGGGACATTTGCTTATGTGGTTGTAGCCGTAGGAATACCCA
>APFE030499823.1:20494-40957 GCA_000404065.3 Pinus taeda | reverse complement strand
AAATAAATTTTCAAACCAAGCTTAAGCAAAAATTTAAAAAAATCTACACACCTTTTTTCACTTTGTAGGAGCTCGATATTTCCTCTGATGTATCTTTGTACTTTCGGATCATCTAGTTCTAAAATTGTGAGCTGCAATAGCCCTCTGTGTCCTCTTTCCAATGCCACCAGTGTCATCCAAATTGGATTCTCCAAGGAAGAGTTATGCGAAATCTCCCACAGTGAACTGATTATAGACTAGTTCAGTAGAGCGAACTTGTACAACGTGCCATGAGTCACTCTTTTGACCTTTGGCTCTGAAAAATATACACAAGAAATTACAATATGTCCTCTTTCTGTGCCTTCTCAGGAAATTTCAATCTGATGCTCAGAGAGAAAGTTATGACGTTTTTCCCTAGGTCACCTGTTTGGAATGTAAATCAGGAGTCTGCAGAAAGACCAACTTCCTCAGATCATATCTCTACAAATATAGCGCGAACAGCTTTGAAATTTTGACCTGAGATTCAATGCGATGTCTTCTCAAATGGGTTTTTGTTTTAGCTTCTGAAACGTCGCAAAAAAAAAAAGTTATAGCGAAAATGCCATGATGACCTGTTTAGAGCAGCGAAACCTTAGAATCCAAAGCTCTGGTACCAAATGTTATGAAACCAGCTCAAGAAAAGATAGATAAGATAGATCAACGCCTTAAAATTTAGCCTCTTCAAAGGGGCAACCTCCTTTACATTACATAGATGAACAATTCTTAGATGATTCAAATGACAAAACCTCCTTTCTATATATAGGAGTCTAAGGAGTCACAATATAACCCAACCGACCTAACAATAATAATATAAAGCCACAAAAATAACAATAGAGGATTCTATGGACCACAATAATAACAATATGGGGACAATAGGGTCACAAAAATATTAATAAGGGGTACAACTACAATAGTAATGGGTTAATCACTAGTATTATAGGGACCCAACAGTTTGGGAAAACCTCTTTGGTTTACCTAGGTCATATTGTTGTTCATGGTCAACTAAAAATTGATCCTTCTAAAGTTGAAGCAATTGTAAATTGGCCTGAGCCTACTAGTGTAACCGAGGTTTGCAACTTTTTGTGTGCAGTACAATATTGGAGGAGATTTATTGCCAATTTCTTTATTATTGCAGCACCTTTACACATTGACAAGTGTAAAGTAGGTATTTCAATGGGGAGGAAAGTAGTAGAAGTCCTTCGAAGCATTGAAAGAAAGAATCAACACCGCACCAGCCTTGGCCTTACCAGATCTCCAACAACCATTCAAGATCGAGACGGACGCTAGTGGATATGCCATGGGAGTTGTATTGATGCAGCAAAAGAAACCGATATGTTACCATTCAGAGAAGTTCTCTCAGGCTGTGATAAATTATCCCACTCATGACAAGGAGTTATATGCCTTGGTCCAAAGTGTGAAAAAGTGGAAACACTACTTGATCGACAAGGAGACCATCATCCATACGGATCATCAGCCTTTGCAGTGTCTTTAGTCACAAACCAAGTTTTAGCAATCTTGTCCTTTCAGGTGGATGGGTTTTCTTCAGCAGTTTCATCTGGTAATAAAGTATAAGAAGGGCACTAGCAACAAAGTGGTCGATATGATATCTCGCCCTCCTATTTCTACTTTTGTTATTTTGCATGATGCTTTCGTTATCTTTTGAAAGTTATGTTGAACAATATGCTAACGATGATGACTTTAAGGAGATTTATGCAAAACTAACCCATGGTTCACAGGTGGACAACTATCACTTGCAGGGGAAACTATTGTATCACCTTGGAAAATTGTGCATACCGACAGGGGAAAGGATACATGCAATCCAGGAGGCCCACACCTCCCTTATGTCTGGTCATTTTGGTATTGAAAAAACTTTGTGTCATGTACAAATATTTTGTTTTTGGCCTCATATGAAGAACATTATGACTCGCTATGTAAAGGGATGTGTGATGTGTTCTGTTTCAAATCCCTCTAATAGAAAACTTAGGCTCTACACACCACTCCCTATTCCGAGTCATCCTTGGGAAAGTTTGTCGATCGATTTTGTAGGAGGTCTGCCTTTGTCTAGAAAAAGTCATGACTATTTGTATGTCATCGTTGACCGTTTTAGTAAGATGTGTATTTTAATGCCTTGTAAAAAGTAGATTACTGTAGAGCATACTGCTCATCTTTTCTTTGAGCATGTTTGGGTCCATTTTGGATTGCCCACATCGATTGTGTCAGATCAGGATTCTCGCTTTCTCGAAGAGTTTTGGACCAACTTATGGAAGATGATGGACACCAAATTGAAAAGAAGCACGACATTTCATCCACAAACCGATGGACAGACAGAGTATGTCAACCGCACTATGGTACACTTGTTGCGAGGCTATTGTGGGAAACATCCTAAGTTGTGGGATGAGCATCTTCCATATGTGCAACATTCCTACAATCGAGCAATGCACTCATTTAAACATCATTCACCATTTGAGACATCTTTTGGCTACCTGCCAAAAGATCCTTTCGATATGGTATTTGGAAGGGAAGATGACTCTAGTGGACAGGATGACAGGGACAAAGCAAAACGGTTCATTCAACGGATCCATTTGATTCACCGAGCAGTACAGGAGGAGTTGGAGAAAAGTCAAGCCTGGTACAAGGCTCGACATGACAAACATTGAGTCAACCATCAATTTCAAGTGGGTGACAAAGTGTGGTTCCATATCAGCAAGGACATGATGAAGGGAGAAGAGAAGAAGTTGCGACCAATCCAGTATCGTACATTCACCATCTTGGAGAAGATTTGAAACAATGCCTTTCATCTTGATTTCCTGACATATATGCAAATGTATTCCATAGCGAATGTGGAAAACTTAAAGCTTTATGAGCCACCACTGGTTATGGACAACGAAGAGGTGGGATCAATTCCTACAATTGATGATCTTTCACTAGAGTATCTCGATTAGTTTCCTGAAGATATCATCCTCGACAGAAGAACCAGGACTTCACGACGGGGAGATGTGGAATACCTTTGAGTTGGTTTCAAAGGGATGTAACCTAGCAAGGCAAAAAGGCTGGAAAAAGAAAGAGTGAGGGAACAAGTCCTTCACTTTCCAATAGACTGATAAAGCTTTTGGCAGTCCAAAAGCTCCTAAATTGGGAGGATTGATACAGGTGGATCTCTAGACACCAGGGGCATGAAAAAGGCTCAAAATTCAAAGTGGAAAAAAGTCGATTAACTTGACATCATATTGAAGTGCTTGTCGCCATAATTCCAACTGCATGAACGACACTCCAATCTAAGTCTGTATAAAGAAGACAGAAGTAGTCAAAATATTTGGTTGACTTACCCATGTGGCAAGCTTAAGGAGGGTGTAGTTTGGCAAGAATCTGGCACTGGAATCCGGCCAGTTTTTTGGGCGAAATTATGGGTCCGTTAATTTGTCTAATATGGCCTAAGGTTCTGGAAAATTCCTAATGGGCGATGGAACCATTATTTGGTTATATATATATATATATATATGGGGGCCTGCAGTCATGACCTCGTCGCCCCCGGAACCACCATAACAAAGTGTTATTTAAATTGGGTGGGCAGCCATGACCCCACGTCCCTCGGTACCCACCGCAACAACATGTTTTAAATAGTGTTGGGGGGCGGGCAGTTAACCCTGCTGCCCCTCCACATTACCATGCCACGACTCACATACGGTGGAAATGGGGGCGAGCCACCCAAAACAGCGGACACCCCACCTCAAAATTTAGCCCAAAAAATAACATGTAGGTTAATTTGGGAGGGGCGTGATTTAATCCCCCAACCCCTCCTCAACGAATTCCTAAAGTTACCAATGCGCTAACCATTTTCTTGGTTAATCTACCCTCCAAAACATTAAATAAACCTATTTTCTCAATGCACCGGGAGGAGAGAATGCGCACGCAGTTTGAGGCAAAGTAATGGTAAGTGGTGGAACCATGAGCAGTGCAGAGAGGGGGCTGGAACCGTGATCTGAGCAATTTCTCCAGGGGGCCAAATTTTCACTTTGTTAGATTTCGACAAATGTTATATGGTTTCAACATTTTTTGACGCCACGAACTCAACGATGCTATCTGTTTCTCCAGCAAAGCTCTCCATTTTTCGTCCATTTTCCAGAATGGAGGTATAAGACTCCTTTTTTGTAAATGATGATTGTACTCTTCTTTCTCATGCCACTTAATGAATGAAGGCCTCCCCATTGATTGAGCAAGGCGAATATGTAGTCCAAATCAGACGAACTCCGTTATCAAGTCTCTTGTCTTCTTTCATGCTTTTATGTGTTTCTCCTCTTCTCTCATGTGCAGATTAAATTTCTATGGTTAAGCTACAATTTATGCATGT
The DNA here is from genome assembly GCA_000404065.3 of Pinus taeda. NCBI lineage: Eukaryota > Viridiplantae > Streptophyta > Pinopsida > Pinales > Pinaceae > Pinus > Pinus taeda. Next base: position 36,591 of record APFE030499823.1, on the reverse strand, counting down.
AATTCTTTAATACATATATAAGAAAAAGATCTTAGATCAAATGTGCATCTAATTCCATCGGGCAATGATAATGACCAAAACAAATCCATTCCCCGACCTTCCCTTCTCTGCTACATAGTCCATTGGGCAATCCAGTCATCCCCTTCCATGTAGTCACACACCTCCCAAGTTCTGTTGGCACCCCCATCCTGGGAATTCCATCCCTTGGCAAAGATTCCTTGCATTAGAAGATACAAAAACCAAGGTATATCCCTGCCTCAAACCATCCTACCGGTCATAACATGCCCATGGTAATCAATGGACACTATTGGGTTCCAGTGTCCCATAATGGCCCTACTCCTGAATGCTTTACCAACATACTGTTGCATTGTCCAATTCCTTTTGCTGGTGAAAATTCTTGTAGTCGATTTCACCCACCCAACTGAGCATGTTCATGCATTCCTATACTAAGCACATAATTTCCATTAGATTTAAAATAAATTTGCATCATACCTCTTTGATAGCTCGTCAATAAGGTAGACTTGCAATCCTGTTTACTTCCTGTCACAACAAGTCAACTAGCATTTTTAACCAAATCAACATGTATAAGAATATCACATCGTTCAAAACACAACCATCATAGATCAAAATCACATGTAACCATCATAAGCCATAATCATAGATCACATGTAATCATCATAGACTAGAATCATAAATCACATGGATAATAAAATAAAATACTTATACTTATTTTTTAATTAATTTGTAGCTTATAACTTTATCCTTATTCTATACGGACACCAGCTTAGTTGCCACACCAAACAAATACCTAATGTCTTCTCCTCAACCATGTGCACATACACATAGTGTGCATCACACACATACAACCATACATGACATATATTGCCATGCAATACATGCACCTACACCTGACATACCACACATACATCTACACTTGGTATACAACACAACATAATACATGTACTACACAAAGTACAACACAACTAGTACACATGTCACGATAACACAACTACACAATACACATACATAGTATCACATGTGCACAACACAACACAACACGTGCGACGTTGTTATGAAACTAGCTCACAAAAAGACAAAAAAAAAATAGATCAACAACTTAGGAATCAACATCTTTGAGGGGGCAACCTCCTTTACATTACACAAATGAACAATTCTTGTATGATACAAATGACAAGACCTCCTTTCTATATATAGGAGTCTAAGGGGTTTCTTGTAGCAGTTACAACTACCCTCCAAATTTTTTCCCTAGCCTCGTTTTGGAGCCTCCCTTCAAACCTTACACAACACTTTGTCTTGCTTTGTCAATTACTCAAGCTTCAATGTTTTCCTCGCACAAAGGCAGCCTGTCGATCACAATCGATCCATTCTCCTCATAGGTTGTTTACTTAGACTTGGTGTAGCTGAAGACTGAGCAACTTCCCCTAGAAAATTGTGCATTCCTGGAGGGCAACCAACCTTCCCTCTAGGAATTACGCAATCCTCTTTGACAACCTGTGGGTCTCCGGGATTGCGCAATCCTACCAGCCAACCCTCCCAGCAGGATTTGCATAATTTTTCCTAGCAGAAGGTTGTTTAACCCAGGATTTTCACAAATATGGGCAGCAGTCAGCTGCTCTACCTAGAAATTGTGCAATCCCCTTCGGTAGTCAGTCCAACTTACACTTAGGAATGCACATTTTTCCCAAGTAGTTGAGCACTGGCATGCATGGACAGTTCGGTTGACTAGTTCCACCCGGGACCGAGGTAACTTGACTTGCATGCACACATGACTTGATCTTCTTGGAATAGCAAGAGGCAACATGCAAAATGCATCCATGATTCAGGGAGCTATTTTTAGCAACCGAGGGTTACATGTAAAGTTGTTTTAGAAGATTCCCTCTAAGTGTCGCTTTTTCCTAGATTTGTGGCATGCGCGTCATAAGATCAAACTTATTTATTTGATGCATCAGAGCTCATTCATTCACATCGATCTCGAAGCTCTGACATCCCACAACACATCTAGGACTCTTCGACACATCCAGCTCATCTATTCACGAGTAAGTGGCCTCAACTTGTATTTTTTCAACATTTCTGTCGCTTTTTCTGTATTCGCTTGTGTGAGTGCTATTTGCTTGATTTCTTTGAACGCATGCTATCGTTTACATGTATTCTAGCTTTTCCTAGTTGTGTTTCAATTTTCATCACTATCTCACTATTTTCGCATGCATTAAATTATTTTGCACGGACATTCACCCAACTGGCAAACGACCTCACCCACATGCATGTTGATTTGTTTGCTGAATCTTCCATTCATGTTTTGGATGCACTGTTTATCACTTCTGCTATCACTTAGTTTCATCGACTTACTTGCTTTCAGTTGTCCATCAGTGAGTCGGGCCAACCTTGGCTCGGTCTCTGCCTTCACCAAGGCTCCATTGCACAATCTAGAGAAGGAAGGCTCACCTTCCTCTCCATATTTGTGCATTTGGCCCAACAATGGCCTCCTGGACTAATTTACGAATTCTTGGAGGATAGTGGCTGCTTGGCCCAATAATTTTTTGCAAATATGCCCTTGGGTCAACAACCCTTCCTCACTGGGATTGCGCATTGTGTAATCCCAACAACCAACTGCCCAACTGGATTGCACATTTCGCATATCTAACAGCTAGTCCAGACTGCCCTTTGTGTAGTTCTGGCAGCCATTCACTCAGTCTGCCAGTGAAATTTGCAAAATCTTGCTCATAAGTTTCCTAGGTATGTGTTGCGTCCTTCCCCGTATTTGCTTTGTTTTCACTGACATATTTCTTGCCATGCATACTGTTTGTTTCTAGATCTTTCATGTGTTAATTGTCTCAATGGATTCCAAGAGAACAGGATCTCAGGACAATAATGGTATGGTAGTTGGAGCAGTAGCTGACCAGGTGTCCTTTGGTTTGCTGATCTATGAAGAGATGAAGTTGTATCTAGATAAGGACATCAAACTGAAGTGGAAAGAGGTGAATGAAAGATTCGCAGGTACTTTTGCGGAAGACCTTGAAGACCATCAGGTGTACATGAATGTTCATAAGTCCATCTTGTACCAGATTGCATGCAGATACCCCGCATTCCCATGTGCGGACATGATTCACTGGATTGTCTCTCACACTGACCCTGAGATGATGACCTTGAACATCGTTAGTGGGATGAATCTTGAAACCTTCTGGGCATGAAATTATGATGAGATGTATCAGATGGATGAGCCCATGACTGTCATGAACCCTCCATTCAGCTTGCCCGACAATAAAGGCCATTCTAGAGACTTTCTGAAGGATTGGGTAAAGGAGCCATCTCGTTTCAGGATGACATCGAATCAGATCTATAAGATGAAGATATTGAGGAAGGCATACCAATACTTGGACATATTCGCATGTCAACTAAGTGGCCGAGCAAGCACTGAGACCTTCCCTCAGAGTTGGGTAGTCACGCTGGACCAACTGGCTAGAGAAGGAAGACCATGCAATTGATCCAGCATACTGGCTCATCAGCTGAAGGAGCAAGTCACGAAGGCTTGATAGTTGCTCGAAGGCATGCATGCAGAAATTTACATGTCCGCCTACATTCTAGATGTAGTATGTGCCCGACATGAGTTCCTGGGCTTAGAATGGGCATGGTCACCGACGGAGACTGTTGTGAACATGTATTTCAACCTATTCTCTAAATGCAGTTTCAGAGGAGTAACCATAGGACTATCTGACCATCTTGTCAACCTAGTGTATAGGTTGATATTCGAACATGATCCACCTTGCATGTTAGAAGAAGCGATGAAGGAATTGTTAGGCATTGCAGATTGGTATGCCTCACCGTTTGGCATGTTCATCCGAGTGTTTAGTGTGAAGAATCCTCTACATGTTCTACCAGAGTTTGGTTTAGATGTGTTTGTCATGTAGGAAGTAGTGTATCATATCTCAACAGGATTAACAACTAGGCTGCAATGGAAGAAGAAGGCACCTTGGCCCACTCTTCCGTTGTGAATTGGGTTATACGTGATCCAAAGCATTAAGCAAGAGGATGTCGAAGCTGAACAGATGAAGAAGTACCCGCTTGACCTCTGAGGCTTCTACCCGTATGACCCACATTGCATTGTGAAGGATCGCTACATGAGAGTTCAGTTTAATTGGATCCATGGGGCATTTCATTGGGCCAAGGAAGACTCATGGAGGTATTGCTACAATTACTCTAGACCCAATGAAAAATTCATTTTCGCCATAGAGTGGTTAGCGCAGCAGCATGAAGCAGCACCACAGAGAACACCAGAAGTAGCAACAACAACAGAGGCAGCAAAGCCATGCATACATATGCACGACAAAGGCAAGAGAAAGATTGTCGACCACATGGAGTAGGAACAAAGTTGCAAGTTTCGAGTAGATCCACTTGTAGAACAAGCAGCTATAACTATCCAACAGAGGAGGCGGCAACGCGACAAGCGAATCGCGTAAAGGCAGAGGGATAAGAAGAGAACGAAAGAAGTAAAAAAGGTGTTTCATGAGGTGAGGGAGCAACTCCGGAAAGAATAAGAGTCGCGCCAACATGAGAAGGAAGTGCAATAGCAGCAGATTCAACAGGGGGCACATCACATGTAGATAGAAGAAGCAGTGCCTGTACAAGTAGTTGATTCTTCTGAATAGCTGGCTTTAGGCGAATAGGGTGAACTCTCGCAGGGGCAAGACTTTGCTCATGAGATAGAACAAGCTCTTGAACAATTGGATGTGGACATGGAGAAACAAGAGTTGGAACAGGACACTGACCTCATGCCTCACCAAAGAGAGGTCGTCTCACCTGCTTCAATGCATCCAGACAATGAGCAAGTCTTAGATGACCAAGTAGGCACTGAGATCCTTGGTGGTCAACAGGAAGCAAAGATGCACAAAATCTCCTTTAATGAATCTCATCACAAAGTTGTGCATTCTCAGAGAGTAACGACTCTAAAAGACCAAACATCCCCTATGCGATTTGAAGAGCAAGTGATCGCTACTGATGTACACAAGCAACCAGCTACATTGGCTGATGCAACTAGAGTGTATGTTGAAGCCACTAGCTCGAGTGTTCGTTTTCTCATAGCTGAGAATGAGCTAATGGTGAAGGAACTACAGGTGGCCAAGTAGGGAGAAGACTTGGTGACAATGTCCGCCCAAGCTGAACCGAAGAAGGAAATACTTGATGAAGTGTTGTCCTTGGACACATTTATGCGAGCATTGTACTCCAAGTTTGGTACTGCGCATCAAGCAGTCGTTCATCTCCATGGATGGTAGTAGCGATGTGCAAGAAGAGTATGCATCTTGAAGAAAATACATACTGGTGTTGATAACATGTGAGCGTGGACAATGAAGTACAAGGGAGCCCTACTTCATTTTCCAAAGATGATGAAGGCCAATGTGGTCGAGCTGCAAGCATGTATCCAAAGTCAGATCCAGAACTATGAAGACCTACCAAAACTCGTCATTAGCATACATGCTTCCCGTGCACAAGTATTCAAAAGCATGGAGGTTATAGTGCACACTCATGCGATCCCATCACTTGGGACCCTTTCTTAGGTGAAGACCAAGAAGTAGGTCCAACAAGAGATTGACTCATACTTTGATGAGCCGATGCGCACCGCCACCAGCCCAAACTTTCCTATCAGTGCAGACATCATGTGCAAGTATGTTGCTGGTTCGGCCACACTAAAGACAATGATGTGCATTCTCACAGACAAGTTGGATAGAGGAGCCCAAGAAGTGTACCCAGATGTTATGGAGGCAAGGTTCAGGTTTTAGACAAACGTCACATCAGTACACACGGACACTCTCAAGGACTACCAATATTGGCATCAATATGTCACTATTGATCAGCATGAGGATGTCGAGCAATTGGACTTCTATGGTTGTCTAAGTCCGAATGATGTCCAGTTTGGCTTGTCCAAGCCATTGTTCACATGGGTACATGTGCGTTGTAATGTTGATTCATGTCAAGTGTAAGTCAAGTGTTAAGAGTGGGTGTAACAATCATAGAGTAGGTGAAGAGTCATGAGGGTAGTTGAATGGTCACAAAGGGTAATGTTAAGGGTCACCCCACCCTTTGCTATAAATAGTCCCTCATAACTCATTGCATAGGCTTTTGGTTAGCCAAGCTTCTACTTAGACTATCTTGAAGAAGGCTTGGACAATATTGTAATGCGCCTTGGCTTCTCCATTGCACAGAGCTAGTACATCTCTTTGGAGGAGTAGGTGGATGTGGCTGTAACGTTTTACTATTGGGGCTAGCAGGTTTACATGGTATATTGTATGATTGTGACTTACCCTTAATAATAAGAGCCAACACATTTTCCTGCATATGTTGTTTTTGTAGTTACACTGTTATGGTTGCCTTAATGATATATGTTGTTTAACTTACGTACTTGTATATGAACTGATTTGTATGCAATTATATGAATCTTATTGTTAATGTGTTGCATATGTTGTTAACGTTGTCACCGACCGTGTCGACTGCTTTGCCAGACATTAGACAAATCTTTCTCATGAACCTTACTATATCAACCGCCACACTCATCTTGAATTGATTTGTGAGTGTTGTTCGTGTTATCTTACCTTGTACGTTGTGACTGTTGCATTCGAGTGGACTTCTCCACTGGAAGTTGTGCATGTCCTTTGTGTGGTGTGTTCTTAGCTGAGTTGGGACTAATACCTTTCAACCTGGAACTCACCTTCACCTTCCTCTCCCTTCAAAGTGTTGGGACCTCTCATACACATTCCTTGATTCTCTACATGAATCACACCCTTGCTACTGGCAGAGTTATCTTACTTGCCTCTGTGCGACATCGTGGTTAAGGCATTACCTTACAGCCCACTGTTGGGACTCCTACACCAAACGGTCTGAGGTCTAATTAGGACTTCTTACCAAGGAGATCCCCTTGGCATGTTAGAAGGTCAAGCGTCGTCAACATTTATAGTGCTAGAAGGAGGGCCTCATGACAAGCAATGTCCTCTCATCCAGTTTTGAACCTTTTCATATCTTTAATGGAGTCTTCCATTCTTCTTCCTCTGGGGTGTTTTTCGAATCATGAAGATGCCTCGATCTTGAGGAAGCTTTTCAATCTCTTATCCACTCACATGTATGATGGTGAAGGTGAAGTGGCCTAGCCTGAGCACTTACATAACTTTCTTTCCATGATTTATGAGGAAGATGAGTTTACTGACAAACAGGTCGGGTTGCTGCTTGCATACACACTTTGCGAATCTCCATTTTGTTGGGTGCTCAGCCTACCGGTTGACACCGTGCACTCATGTGAGCTCCTATGTGACCTTATTGAAGACACATTCTATCACTTTGATATAGACCATCTTGACCAGAAACTATTATAGCAACGGAGGGCTCCACATGAATCCGTTATTGATTTTTCGCAGTGCTTCCGTGACTTGCAGTTTCAAGCTCCGAGGACCCAAATGAAGTTCTCTTATCTTTGGGATGGTTCGAGTATTGTCTTAAGAAATCTACTCGTCCCAAGAGAAACCTTGATGTCAAGCCTCACTCAACCTTCTTTGTCGATGGAATTGCCTAATCCCATGTGGGAGTAGGCACTGTCTCAATAGATTGTCCGCCTCTCTCTCATTCAATAGTTCCACCATCACGTAGTGATGTCGAAGATCATGTTCACATATCTGTTCATCCTTCACACCCTCCTAACATCACTCCACTCAATTTTCACGCAGAGTTGGTTGTGAATCCTTTGATTTCCCATATGCATTCTTTTCTTCGACCTCCGTCTTCACACTCAGGTGTTCCTCCGGATGATGATGTATTGTGTTCATCCATTCTAGACTCTTCACTTTTTGTGAATGAGGAACACCTCACTGACGGAGTTGGTGTTGCACAACAAACATGCGTTGTCATTCATGAAGAGTATGAGTGGGAGTTTGAACGTCAACACTTCATGAAAGATGTCTCCCTTCCATCTGAACCCCCTCTGTTCTTCCTAGCTTCTTTGATGAACCTTCCATCCATTATTTTGCATGTGTCTTCGTCCATTGATGCACCCATTGTTGATCACTCGCAGGACTCATGGGATGGTGGTCCGTCATTCAACAACGGAGAGGATAGGTTATTCATTTAAGATCCACTTGATCCTTCATTTTTCTTTTTCGAAAACACGGAGGATGAGTTCATTCGCTTTTCATCTACCCCTATTTTTGCTTCATCTGATCATGAGGATGCCAAAGAATTCATTGATTTTTCTGATCATGGCGGTCGTGATCCATTTGATTCCATTTTTTATCATGATCATGAATCTATCACAATTGATCTTTCGAAGCCATTGGTTTATGATTATCTACTTGATGATAAAGTTGAGACACCCAAGATTGTCTAGGCACTTCAGCCCGAGCTGATGGTTATGTCAGGCCCTCACTCTCTTGGGGTTAGTCTCACTTCCGATCATGAAACTGTTCAATCACCCAAGGCTCCTCATCACTCGTATGTATGCATTAAAGATCCATCTCACTCACAGATCACACTTCCTCCACTCGAACTGCATGATCCCATTGCTCATGCTTTGGATGAGTCTTGCATTCCAAGCACTCGTTCACGACACAAGTTGTCTTTGTTTCTTTCGTTTGCTTACATGTCTTAGTCAAGAGTGTGCTTTTGCTTCAAAGTTGCACGTAGTGTCACACATCACCATGATAAGTCCATGGACTGTCCATCATGTATATGCACTCACTTATATCCCGTGGACACTTTGAAACATGAAGTGTGGCTGTCTTCATTGTTATATCTTTCTTGTATGCTGCTCTGCACGACTGGGTTACTTGCAGACCAAGCCTTCACCCACATGGGTCTACCAATGCGCCAGTGACTGCATTGGAAGTATCACTTCATGTGATCAGGCCCATGCACCATTAGTGTAGGAGTAGGAGTAGTGTTTGCTTTCAGTTGTTTGCTTGCATGGTTGTTTGCTTTCATGCTTTGATTTCTTGATTGTTTGCTTGCTTTGCTCTCATTTTTTTCTTTTGCTTTTGCTTGGTTTTGTTGTTAGTTCGTTCGTTTGTTTTGTTAGTATGTTAGTTTGCATGAAACCACATGTGACTCATGAAACGAGCTGGGTAAAGTATAAGAGGATTTGTACAACTATTGCTACTTGGTTATCTATCATCTTGCCTTTGTATGATGATCTTATTACTCTTAGTCCATGATACGTCGGAGGAAAATACATACTCTTCGAAGTGAAGCTTGGTGTAAACACAACACTTGCACGCTAACTAGTCTCACCTTCTCTAGTCGATTGTTTTTGGGTTAACCCTTGTCAGCTCAGTCATGTAGAGTAAGGTGAGGAGGAAAACCTTAACAGGGATGTCAGAGATATAATAAACTACTTCTTTGCTGGGAAAACCTCCTCTTCTCTCAATAAGTCGGGATCCCTCTTCCGCCTTTGAAATGAATAAGTGTTGTGCACAGTAAAAATGAAAATGAAAAAAATAAAATGTCAAAAAATTCGAAACGAAAAATGAATAAGGTGAAAGAAGAGAAAGGCTTCCTGCGTAAGGAGGTGATGCAAGTAACTCCACTGGGGCACTGACCAAGCTCGCTGGCAGTGGAGCCATGCTTGTGTTCCTATGTGACTCCACAGAGGTACTGTCTAGGCCTGCTCGCAATGAAGCAACACTAGAGATGAAACTAAGACTTTGACAACTATACTGCTTGTGCACCTATATACCCCTCAACCCTAATAGAAACAATTGTGTTTCCTTGGCTTGGAATGTGCGTCAATCTACCAAAAGTCTAGCAGATGTTACATCTTACATCAAGCTAGTATGAAGTGAAGATGAGTTAAGAACTGAATAATACTTCTGAGGTGTTAGACTTGTTTTTCACGAACAAGGTCCATTCAAAGAGCTAGAGTTCTAACAATGCGTCTTCACGTGTTGTAGCAGCTACAACCACCCTCCAAATTTTTTCCGTAGCCTCATTTTGGAGCCTCCCTTCCAACGTTACACAACACTTTGTCTTTCTTCATCAATACTCAAGCTTCAGTGTTTTCCTCGCACAAAGGTATCCTGTCAATCACAATCAATCCATTCCCCTCATATGCTACTTACCCAGACTTGGTTCCGCTGCAGGCTGAGCAGCTTCCCCTTGAAAATTGTGCATTCCTGGAGGGAAACCAACCTTCCCTCCAGGAATTGTGCAATCCTCTCTAACAACTTGTTGGTCTGCAAGATTGCGCGATCCTGCCAGCCAACCCTCCCAATAGGATTTGTGCAATTTTTCCCAGCAGCAAAATGTTTAAACCTAGGATTTGTGCAAATCTGGGTAGCAATTAGTTGCTCTGCCCAGAAATTGCAAAATCCCCTTGGGCAGTCAGCCCAACTTATAGTCAGGAATGCACATTTTTCCCAAGCAGTTGAGCACTGGCATGCATAGACAATCCAGTTGACTAGTTCCACCTGGGACCGAGGAAACTTGACTTGCATGCACACATGACTTGATCTTCCTGGAATAGCAATAGAAAACATGGAAAAGGCATCCCATGATCCAGGGAGCTATTTTTAGCAGTTGGGGGTTACATGCAAAGTTGTTTTAGAAGTTTCCCTCAAAGTGTCACTTTTTCCTAGATTTGTGGCATGCACATCATAAGACCAAACTTATTTATTCGACGCATCAGAGCTTATTCATTCACATCGATCTCAGAGCTCTGACATCCCGCAACACATCCAAGACTCTTCGACACATCTGACTTAGCTATTCATGGGTAAGTGGCCTCAACTTGTCTTTTTCAGCATTTCTATTACTTTTTGTGTATTCACTTGTGTGAGTGTTGTTTGCCTGTTTTATTTGAACGATTGCTGTCATTTACATGTATTCTAGCTTGTCCTAGCTCTGTTTTAGTTTTCATTGCTATCTCACTACTGTCACATACATGAAACTGTTTTGCACAGACGTTCGCCCAACCAGCGAACGACCTCACCCACATGCATGTTGATCTGTTTGTTGAATCTTCCATTCATATTTTTCATGTACCATTTATCACTTCTGCTATCACTTAGTGTTGCCATGCATTTCATCGACTTACTTGCTTTCAGTTTCTGTCGATGAGTCGGGCCAACCTTGGCCCGTCTTTGTGTTCACCAACACTACATTACACATTCTAGAGAAGGAAGGCTCACCTTACTCTCCATATTTGCACATTTTGGCCCAGCACTGGCCTCCTGGACTGATTTGTGCATTCCTAAAAGGAAGTGGCTGCTTAGTCCAAGAATTTGCGCAAATCTGCCCCTGGGCCAGTAGTCCTTCCGAGCTGGGATTACGTAATCCCAGCAGCCAATTGCCCAAATGGATTGCGCATTTCACAAATCCAGCAGCCATTCTAGCCTCCCAATCGATCTAGACTGCCTTTTGCGTAGTTTTGGCAGCCAATCACTCAGCCTCCTAGTGAAATTTGCGCAATCTTGCTCATTAGTTTCCCAGGTATGTGTTGCATCCTTCCCCGCATTTTCTTTGTTTTCACCGACATATTTCTTGCCATGAGGGTTGCTTGTTTCCAAGAGATTCCAAGAGAACAAGATCTTAGGACACTGATGGTATGGCAGTTGAAGCAACAACTGACCAGGTGTCCTTTGGTTTGTTGATCTATGAAGATATGAAGTTGTATCTAGACAAGGACGTCAAACTGAAGTGGCAAGAGGTGAATGAAACATTCGCAGGTACTTTTGGGAAGACCTTGAAGACCGTCAGGTGTACATGAATGTTCAAAAGTTTAGCTTGTACTGAATTTCATGTAGATACCTCGCGTTCCCATGCGCAGACATGATTCACTAGATCGTCTCTCACACTGACCTCAAGACGATGACCTTGAACAACGTCAGTGGGATGAAGCTTGCAACCTTCTTGGCAAAAGATTAAGATGAGATGTATTAGATGGATGAGCCCATGAATGTCATGACCCATCCGTTCAACTTGCCCAATAGTAGAGGCCACTCCAGAGACATTCTGAAGGATTGGGTAAAGGAGCCATCTCGTTTCAGGATGACACCCAATTAGATCTATAAGATGAAGATATTGAGGAAGGCATACCAATACTTGGTCATATTCGCATGTCGACTGAGTGGCCAAGCAAGCACTGAGACCTTCCCTCATAGTTGGGTAGTCATGTTGGACCAACTGGCTAAAGAAGGAAGACCATGCAGCTGGTCTGGCATACTGGCTTATCAACTGAAGGAGCATGTCACGAAGGCTCGACAGTCACTTGAAGGCATGCATGCAGAAATTTACATGTCCGCCTACATTCTAGATGTAGTCATTGCCTGACATGAGTTCCCGGGCTTAGAATGGGCATGGTCACAGGTGGAGATTGTTGTGAACACATATTTCAAGCTATTCTCCGAATGTAGTTTCAAAGGAGTAATCATAAGGTTGTCCAACCATCTTGTCACCCCAGTGTACAGGTTGATATTCAATAGAAGAGGCAACAGCGCGACAAGCGAATCGCGCGAAGGTAGAGGGATAAGAAGAGAATGGAAGAAGTAGAGAAGGAGTTACATGAGCTGAGGGAGAAACTCCAGAAAGAATAAGAGTTGCGCCAACATGAGAAGGAAGCGTAGCAACAACACATTAAACAAGGGGCGCATCACGTGCAGATAGACGAAGAAACGCCCGTACAAGTAGTTGATTCTTTTGAACGGATGGCTTCAGGTGAACAGGGTGAACTCTCGTAGGGGAAAGACTTTTCTCATGAGATAGAACAGGCTCTTGAAAAGTTGGATGCGGACATGGAGCAACAGGAGTTGGAAAAAGACACTGACCTCATGCCTCACTAAAGATAGGTTGACTATCCCGCTTAAATGCATCTAGACGATGAGAAAGTATCAGATGACCAAGGAGGAACTAAGATCCTTGGTGGTCAACCAGAAGTAGAGATGTACAACATCTCCTTTGACAAATCTCATCATAAAGTTATGTAGTCTTAGAGAGTACCGACTTCAGAAGACCAAACATCCCCTACGCAATTTGAAGAGCAAGTGATTGTGACTGATGTGCGCAAGCATCCAACTGCTTTGGCCAATGCAACTAGAGTGTATACCGAAGCCACTATCTCGAGTGTTCATTTTCTCATAATTGAGAATGAGCAAATGGCAAAGGAACTACAGGTGGCCATGCAGGGAGGAGACTTGGCGACATTGTCCACCCGAGCTGAACTGAAGAAGGCAATACTGCATGAAGTGTTGTCCTTAGACAAAGTTATGCGAGCATTGTACTCCAAGTTTGGTACCGTGCATCAAGCAGTCATTCATCTCCACGGGTGGCAGCAACGATGTGTAAGAAGAGCACGCATCTTGAAGAACATACATATTGATGTTGATAACATGCGAGCGTGGATGATGAAGTACAAGGGAGCCCACTTCATTTGGCAAAGATGATGAAGGCCAATGTGGTTGAGCTGAAAGCATGTATCCGGAGTCAGATCCAGAACTACAAAGACCTAACGCAACTCATCACTAGCATACAGGGTTCCCGTGCACAGGTATTCAAAAGCATTGAGGTTATAGTGCACACTCATGCGATCCCATCACTTGGGACCCTTACTTAGCCGAAGACCAAGAAGCAGGTCCAATAGGAGCTTGACTCGTACTTCAACGAGTTGATGCGCACAACCACTAGCCTAGACTTGCATATCAGTGCAGACATCATGTGCAAGTACGTTGTTGATTCAAACACACTAAATACAATGATGCACATGCTCACAGACGATTTCAACATAAGAGCTTGAGCAATGTACCTAGATGCTATGGAGGCAAGGTTTAGGTTTCAGATGGACGTCACAACAGAACACACAGACACTCTCAAGGACTACCAATCTTGGCATCAATATGTCATTGTTGATTAGCATGAGGATGTCAAGCAGTTGGACTTCTATTGTTGTCTAAGTTCGAATGATGTCTAGTTTGGCTTGTTCAAGCCATTGTTCACATGGGTACATGTGCGTTGTAATGTTGAGTCATGTTAAGTGTAAGTCAAGTGTTAAGAGTGGGTGTAACAGTCATAGAGTAGGTGAAGAATCATGAGGGTAGTTGAATGGTCACAAAGGGGAATGTCAAGGGTCACCCCACCCTTTGCTATAAATAGTCCCTCATAACTCATTGTATAGGCTTTTGGTAATCCAAGCTTCTACTAAGACTATCTTGAAGAAGGCTTGGAAAATATTGTAAAGCACCTTGGCTTCTCCACTACATGGAGCTAATACATCTCTTTGGAGGAGCAGGAAGATGTGGCTATGACGTTCCACTATTGGGGCTAGTAGGTTTACATGGTGTATTGTATGATTGTGACTTACACTTCCTTAATAACAAGAGCCAACACATTTTCATGCACATATTGTTGTTGTAGTTAGACTGTTCCAGTTGCCTTAATTATATATGTTGTTTAACTTAAGTACTTATATATGAACTAATTTTTATGCAATTATATGAATCTTGTTGTTAGTGTGTTTCATATGTTGTTAACGTTGTCACCGTCCATGTCGACTTCTCTACTGGACATCATATAGACCTTTCTCATGAACCTTGCTATATCAACCGTCACACTCGTCTCGGACTGATCTGTGAGTGTTGTTTGTGTTCTCTTACCTTGTATGTTGTGATTGCCGCATCCAAGTGGATTTCTCCATCGGAAGATGTGCATGTCCTTTGTGTGGTGTATTCCTAGCCGAGTTGGGACTAATCCGTTTCAATCTGGAACTCACCTTCACTTTCCTCTCCCTTCGAAGTGTTGGAACCTCTTATACACATTCCTTGACTCTCTGCATCAGTCACACCCTTGCTACTGACAGAGTTATCTTACTTTCCTTTGTGCAACATCGCGGTCAAGGCATTACCTTACGACCCATTGTTGGGACTCCTACAACAAACGATCTGAGGTCTAATTGGGACTTCTTACCGGGGATACCCCCTTGACATGTTAGCGAGTCTAGCATTGTCAATAAGGTCCCAATACAATCAAAGCCTACATAAAAATAATATTGTAGGGGCACAACAATAACAATGGTGGGCTTCTACGAGGCATAATAATAACAACATGGGGACTATATGGGCACAATAATACAATAAGGGGGTTGCACTAATAATAATAAAGGGTTACACTAGTAGTATAGGGACCTAACATGCCCCTCTCCTTCAAAAAGTGTTGTCCTCAATGCTTGAGTAGTTATGGATGCTTCTGTATAAAATTCTCATCCTCCCATGTGGAATCTTCAGTGGGTAAGTTCTTCCACTTGATGAGATACTCTAAAATTGATTGATTTCGTAGCTGTTGATTTCTTGTTTTCGTGACTACTTCCAATTCCATTATGAATTTTCCTTCCTCGTCAAGTTCGGGCAATATTGTTTGAACTCAGATCTTCTCACCTATAACCTTATTTAAGCATGAAACATGGAAAACTGGGTGCACTTGGGAAGATGCAGGAATCTCCAATTTGTATGCCATAGTACCAATATTTTATAGCACCTTGTACGAACCATAATACTTTGGTGATAATTTATTATCCTTCTTAGCTTGCTTGAGGGAGATTTGTTTGTATGGTTGTAATCATAGAAATACCTAGTCACCTACATCAAAACTTCTTTCACTGCGATGATGATCTGCGTGTTGTTTCATTCTATTTTGCGCTAAAGTGGGGTTATCCTTCAAGAGTTTGAGAACTTGTTTTTGATGCTCGATGTGATCTTCCATTGCTTGAACCTTAGAATTTTATTTTAAAGATGATGTGATGGACGGTGGATGATATCCATAAAGTGACATAAATGGGGTCATTTTTGTTGAAGTATGGAAGGAAGTGTTATACCACCATTCAACCAGAGGCAACCACTTGAGCCGTTGTGTCTATTTATCAGATACAAAGCAATGAAGATATCCTTCCAAACATTTGTTCACTATCTCAATTGTCCCATTAGATTGAGGATGATAAGGTGAGCTATGAGCTAACTGAGTACCCAAATATTCCACCTCTTGTAATCCAAAGAAACATTTGGAGCTTTTTGCATATAATTGTTTCTCCTCCAATAGTTTGAGCACCATGTCAACATGTTGAACATGAT
>APFE030499823.1:4342-20465 GCA_000404065.3 Pinus taeda | reverse complement strand
AAAAGGCATGACCAAAAATTCATAATGACCCTCATGAGTTCTAAATGTTGTTTTTGGAATGTCTTTAGTCTTCATTCTGATTTGATGATATCCTGAACGAATATTCGACTTGGTAAAGTAAATTTCTCCATGTAATTCATCCAATAATTCATCAATGACAGGAGTGGGAAAATTATCTTTAATAATAAGCTTGTTGAGCTCCCTATAATCTGGACACATGTGCCATGATCCATCCTTCTTGTGTACCAATACCATTGGAGCAGAGATAGAAATTTGACTAGGTTGAATTATACCAACCTCTAGCATTTCTGCAACCATACGTTTAATTTCACTCTTTTGGGCATATGGATATCTATAAGGCCTGATGTTTGGGGTACACTTTGTTACACAATATTTTGCCATGCCTCCTGCACTTCCTTGTGACATACCTTGAACTGCCCGAAACATGATCATTATACAATATACTCATCAATGTATACCAATCATATCCCTCCTTTAACTTTGCTTGGAAAATATATGGAACTTTCCCTGAAGAAATGGCTCATGAAATCCTAAAATGAAGATCATCACCCTTATGAATCTCATAACCATGATGATCGCCTATTGCACCTTGTTAAGCCATCGATGGCATTGCTCTATTCTCTCTCATACCCACGATGGTCTCAAAAAGGAAGCTTTCCCAAAGAGGATGATAAGCTTCATGATCTAGAAGCTTCCAGAGTGGCGAGATGGAGGTGGTTTCGCATAGATTAGGTCGAATCCTCGTAATTTGACCTCTTGATCTCATCCCTATGAGCTACCTCCTTGATATGTGGGCCTAATTCTATCTTTGGAGGAGGTCTAACTCCCTCTCCCAGCCTATAAATTTCCCCTCTACCATTCCCAAATGGTTGATCTATGTCCATTTGCACCCCTATGCCGAGCTTGTGCTTAGAGGTTATTCATTAGACTTGGAGAAGGAGTGTTGGAGAGTTTCTTGTCTTGGACTTTGATTACCACTCAAGGAGCTTCCCCTTTATTCTTTAAATAATAATACATTTGTTGGTTCATCTTCCCAAAATATATATGTTCATGTATGTATTTGTTTGTCATTCCTTGATCAACTAAATAGATTATTATTGGATTCACTATTAGTCTTGGTATGGTTTGTTGTATCTTGGATACTTGTGTAGGTACATAAACACTAAAAGAAGCAGGAATGAGTCTGTGACACAAGCAATTTGAGGATCTCAACAAAGGAAATCAAATCAGCATCAGAGAAAGGTAGGCCATCTCTCTTGTTCTACTTTTCAGCTATAATCTAGGAAGATGTCTAGTTGATTGTCCTTTCAAGTTGCTAGACCTAGTCATTGGGCTAGAGGGATCATCTCTGTTCGTAGAGAGGATTAACCTTGTCAACAAAATGGTGACTCCGTCGGGGATCCTACGATCCTTTCCTTCCTTTCCTTCACCTTGTCTTTTGATGAGTTTGGTCAACCATTGATTTTTAGACTTCATTGCTTGCTTGCAGTTAGTGTCGTTGCCTAGTAGATGTCTGAAGATTGTTAACTTGAGTTGTTTTTGAAAATTTTAGATTTCTTTGTCTTTTTCCTTGACAATCGCAAATATGAGCCTGAAAATCGCGATGATATTGTGGGATTTTTAGTTACAGTAGCGATGATCACTACTTTACTTCTGACAGGTGTGATGATTGCAGAAAACATATAAATTTAGGGTTTTATCTTTGATTTTCGGTTTCAACTGTCTTCTCCTTGTGATTTACCAGTGTGTTTCTCATTGACTCTCTCAGTCTCTTCTTGAAATTGCTTTTTGACTTGCCTTGATTTTTCTTGAAGTTTGATTAGCCTTTTAGGGTTCTAGGTCTCCTGGGTCAACCTTAGTACACTCGTTGGTCTTTAGATCAAAGATTGATTTCTTGCGTTAAAAAGTCATTGTGTGTTCTGATGTGCTTGCAAATTACTTTTGGTTCTTGTGACTTGAGTTGTTTCATTTGAGGATATAGTGAAATTTGCTTAGGCTTCATTTAACGAACGATAGATTACAATTCGATCATCTCGTTAGGATCAAAAGAAAGTGTTTGCTTTGAAGTTTTTATGTTTCGAACTAAAAGTGAAAGTGTTATTCTATTCCTAGTTTTCGGAACATTTTGCGTTGCATTTGAATCATTGATGTGAAAGTGATTTTCATACTTCCTGGTTTGTTTGCATTCTCTTTCCCTTTGCACTAGATTATGTTTTTTACATTTTGAAAAAGAGAAAAAACATCATTACATATTAAGGAAATTTTTCTTTAAGATTTGTTTTGGTGTTGCATTTTCTTATCACGTGAAAGATTAGATTTCATATTTTGCATTTAGCATTTGAAAATGGTTATAGATGCATATTTGCATTTGTTTTGATGCACGATTTGAATGATTTTCTTCCCTACATAGCTAGCCTTCATCGAATTGAAAGATTTCATTTCATCATCTAGTTTGCGTTTTAGGAAGAAGAAACATCGTTAAGGCCTTGAAATTGAGACATAATTACAAGATCAACTTTAAAATCTATCAACTAACCTAAGGAGCATTTGAAACATTAACGATCATATCAAGTGGACTAGGTTAGAGATGTGTTATGGGTTCTTTAAAACTTAGTAGTTGTCGTTCACTTTGGCATTAGACAATGCTAGCATGGACTTGTGCTCCTCGTACCCTCATGTATATAAAGGGAGACCCCTCTAGGTTGTAATCCTTTATCCATAGGAAGCTGAGTCTACTGCCCTGTAAATGTGATACACCGAACACAACATTCAGGGAGATTGCCTGCACATACGTCAAGTACTTGGTCAATTTATTGGCTGAGGTGTATATTGCAGTTCATGATTACTTGGTACTCCTTTTACCTAGATTCACCAGAGCAGTCATTTGATATTTTCTGACTCTTTAAATTTGAAGAGATCATCGAGAAACTTATCCTTTCATGCTCACAAAACTATTGAAAGTGGCTAGAGTCACCTTTTCGCCCTTTTCTCAACTTTTAAAAGATGAAAAATAAATGTTTTTGTTTCTAAGATATAACTGCCCATGGTAAACATGTCAATCCCAAGCAGTTGCTTCTTAGACCAAATTGAGTAATTCCTTGTTAATTTCAAGATTGTTAAAGCCTTAATCAAATTGTTTCCTTTACTTTTTCACTATTGAGGGGAAGCCATTGTGGCTGAACCATTGATTCCATCTCATAGTTCCCCTTCATTGTCTGATACTGAAGGGTCCTCCCAAGGAGTTCATCCGGAACTTCCTCAGTTGCTTGAGGATCAAGGTGTTGAACTTGGAATTGTTCTAAGTATACAACCTTTGTCTTCTTGTCCACCTCCATCAAATTCTTGGTCACCTCAATAATCTGATCCAGATTCCTCTAATAATCCTATCCGGACACCCGAGAGTCTGTAGACTCCAGAAACTATGCAAAGACAGGTTGTTTATCCACCTAACCCATTGTTCGATCCTATTGTGATATTTCCACAACATCCGTATAGTATGAACAATCAGTCTGGTGTTCCTTTGGAGTTATCTCCTCGTACATCTATGGTTCCTTGTCGCCAGTTGTTTCCATTTATGGAGTCAGAAGGCAAGATCCTATTCTCCTCTCTAGGTCATTTGGAAGTTTTTGCCACCCACACTCCTCACGTAAATGATGAGCAGGGATATGAGTTCCCTCTAGAAG
The DNA here is from genome assembly GCA_000404065.3 of Pinus taeda. NCBI lineage: Eukaryota > Viridiplantae > Streptophyta > Pinopsida > Pinales > Pinaceae > Pinus > Pinus taeda. The sequence continues at coordinate 16,761 of APFE030499823.1, read as the reverse complement.
ACTTCCCTTTTATGGGAAGAGCCCCATCTCTCCCATATCTTGAGTTTAGTGAGCCCATATTTCCGCATGGTTATACCACTCTAGCTCAGTTGGTTTCAGGTAGTCCTAGTACCTCATCATCGTATCAGAATCCCATTTGGTCTTCAGGCGCTATGCCTACGTCAGGTGTGTTCATTCAGAACATGACCTCTCGACTGATTGCGCAAACTGCAGTCACTATAGTTCCAGTTCAACCTACCATTCCGTCTCAACATGTTTCATCATTTCGACTGACTCTTCCGGTTCAACCAATGGTCTCAGGTCAGGCCTTGGTAAGTTCTTCTATCCCTCCAGCAAGTGCATAGATTGTGCCACTGCTTAGGGGGAAAGATCCTAATAACCACATGATTTCTGGTGAAACAAGTGTGAGTGGATTACAAACTCGCATGGTTGGAATGAATGAACCCTTTTACGACGCCATTCCTAACCCTGCTAGTCCATCTGGGTCAGGTAACGTCCAATAGCAATAGCCATATATGACTCAAATTCGATTCCAATCAGTTTATGTCCCATATGGTTCGAAAGCTATGGTAAATCCACCTTACATTCCTCAAGATGGGCCTTATGTTCAACCTAGCCAATACACTATGCCTGGTGGATATGGCCAGATCCAATTCGGGAACTATCAATATCCTTAGGGTATCACCCCAGGAACTGTCCAAATACCCTTGCAGCAACAAGGACATCCTTCGTAGCATCAAGGGCAAACCTTTGTAGCAGTAAGGCAAGCATTGCAGCAGCAAGGACAACTGCTACAACCGTAAGGGCAACCTTTTCAACAGTTGCAACAACCTTTGCAGCCGCAGACACAGTTTTTTCAACAGTCCTCCCAACCTTTGTCCTCGCAGGGCCAATCTTTACAGCAGCAAAGCCAGCCTTTGCAACAACATGGTCACCCTTGGCAATAACAAGCCTTATATGCGTATGAGCAAGGTCAACCTTTGCAAGTTCAAGGTCAACCCCTGCAATAATAGGTTCAAAATTCTTACATCTAGGGTTAGTAGGTTCAACAACATTATAACCCATATTCCGAGTACAATGCTCATCAACAGCCTCTGGTAGGGCAGTATCAAAACTACCCAGGACCAAATCCTCCTTATGAGTAAAATAACCCTCAGTGGGGGCAACATCAGATTCCGCATGGACAAAATCCGCCACTATGGGAGAAAAATCCTTACCAACAAGGATGGAATCCACAGTTTGGGTCTCCTTAAAGGCCCTATATTCCATTTAACATATAATTGCCTTTCTTGGCTACGTTGGAGCTGCCCGATGTTTCAAGGCTCACGAATGAACCCATTCTTCATTTGTCATACTGGCCTCTAGTCCCATTGAACATTCCGAGCTATTGCCCCCAAATTTGAGGGAAAAGAGAAGGAGGATCCACAAGCCCATGTGGTGACATATCACCTTTGGTGCTCCTCCAATTCATACATCAATGATTCTATCCATCTTCGACTTTTCCAAATGAATCTCACTGATGTTGCTACCAAGTGGTACATTGAATTGCCTCAAGGTACCTACGGTGATTTCAACTCTCTCGCTATGGCTTTTATCACTCATTTCCAGCTGCTTGTTTGCTATGAAACTGGCACCCATTTGCTTACATCACTAAATCAAGACACCACGACCCACATATCTGATCATATCCATGAATGGAGATGTCGTCATTGCCTCATCAAGTTTGAGATTGTTGATTATTTTTTGACATAATGGTTCACAAAATAATTTGTCAGCAAAATTGCTAAGGACATAGCCATGGGTGGATGTGTTACCGAAGAGCAAGCTATCACTCGTGCTCGGTATTTACACCTAGTCTATTCGCAATCTGGCACATTGTATGAGATGTTACCTAATGCTCTGAGACCATCATTCGATATGACAACATCGAAGTCTCTGAATACACCACCTGTTTATGGTGTGATTAGTTCCATGTCTTAAACTCCTGCGAAAGCTTCTTTGAAGCAGAAATCGGTCTTGAAAATTGGTTCCAATAATCCCTCTATGAATTCATCCAGTCCTGGTAAAACCTCTGAGGTTCATGCTATCCAGTTTGCAACAACAAATAAATCCTCTAAAGGTAAAAATTAAAGGCAAAGGTAAGGCCAAATATGATGCCCCAAAACAAGATCCTCCTAAATCTTTTACTGACGATGCTTTTCGTAGAAAGCTACAATATCCTTGCCTCATCTGTGAGGAGGATCATTACACTAAATATTGTCTCCGACGATCTAAAGTTAGTTGCTTGCTAAAATGGACTCCAGTTTTCTTAAAAAAACCCTTTCCATCACAACAGACCCAATTGGTAGACCAACCTCAGTCTTCTTCTTACTTAGGTTCCCAAGTGTTCATGATGTAAGGTTCATCACCTATCTTGATCACTACTCATACCAAGGACTATCAAGCTACATCTAAACAGACCACGAAGAAAGAAGCCCATGATGCTCCTTCTACTTCTACTCCGTCCTCCTCTGGTCTACTCCATATTGAGTGCCCTAACAGTGAGTCCGTCATCTGACCACCCCCTAAAGGTGTTCTTCAGAAGTCATCTTTCAATCTGAATGTCAGAGCTACACAACATTACAATATTGTTGAGGATTTAGCTCAGGCACCTTCGATGATGTTTGCCTTGGAGGTTCTTCAATCCTATCCAACACAACGGAAGTCATTATCATCTGCTATCGATCCTTATGATTCGAGTTTGATTACTTTCGATCTAGAGAATCATGTACCTCGTCTTCCTCATCATATCACATTTATGATCCAGGTCCTTATCAAAGGAATGAAGATTCATCAAACAATTATTTATGAAAGTGCCTCGACTTGCATCATGTCAGTTTTGTGTTGCAAAGCCATTGGTTGTCCTCCTCTTAACCAATCTTTGAAAACCTTGGAAGCCTTTGATGGCAGAGGTTCACAGCCATACGGTATTCCCATGAGCTTATCGATTACGTTAGAAGGCAAGACTATTGAATTAGAAGTAGAAGTTGTAGATGCCAATCTCAACTACAACCTTCTTCTCGGGTGAAGCTAGGCTCACGCCATGTTTTGTGTGGTGTCTTCTTTACTCCACGTATTTCATTTTACTCATGAAGGAAAAATAGTCACAGTTGATTAACTATCTTTCTTCTCTTCTGGTTCGTCCAACGTTAACATTCCTTATGTGGGCAATACTGAGATTCCTTACAAGAGCGTCGGCGCAGGTCTCTTCAAAGACTTTACTTTAATGGATACTTTTACTCTCCCACCTCCAAATGTTCATTCAATCAATATGATCTCAGATTCCATGGATCCTTGGAATATCCCTTCCAAAGAAAAAATTGACTCGTTTGGTGATGCTATGCCTTTAAGTTCATTGCAGATAAATTATCATAAATTTGTTTTAGTTTCGATGACCACTTCATAAAGTTATACTGTCTTTATTATGAACCTGAACACTTATGTGCCATCCCCTTGGCTTGGTTCTTTGGATTCTCTAGATCCATTGAACGAGACATTCCCCATTGACGAGAGTATCATGGAGGTCATGTCTCTGGAGGAAGTTCCATGGAACGGTTTACATCATCATTCTTCCTTTCTCCCTCTCCTTGATGAGATGTCTTCCTGTCCTGAAGCATCTATTTCTCATCCTTTTATGCCTTCGTTTCAAACACCTGTTAGGGTACATGAAATTTTGTGAGAGGGTAATATGGGAAACATCACTGCAACTTTATCTGTTGACATTTCAGTTTACCCTAAAATTGTCAAAATCTTTCCACTGGGGGCACCTTTTCCTCATCATGAGATCAAAATTTTTATGCCTCCTTTCATGATATTTTTTCACTGAGTCTCTACTATTTTCCCATTATCGCAATGGGGTCTTCATCTTATGATTCGTAACCCTCAACATCCCAGGGGGCATGGGGGCAGAGCCTTCTATGAGTTTTACTCTATTGTTTGGCTGAGTTGATGCTTACACGTCATGTCAATGGTGAAACTCCGATTTTATTCTCTATTGATTGATTACCCGAATCTAGAAATGGACTCCATCCGAACTTTTTACTCTTGAAATTCGTGTAAATTTACTCTTTTGTACATTAGTGTGTTAATTCATTAGTGTGGTTTTTGATTTTTTGGTGTGTTTGTTTGCTTTGCAGACATATGTTTTTCTGCTTACCCTGTGTTCCACTCAGTTTGTAGATGTCATCAGGTCATTACATTGGTTTTGCTGATGGTGCTTGTCGTAGCATATGAAATCTCTCTTGTACAACACTGGTACTCTATGACCCTAATGGCGAGCTCATTAACTTACAAGGTATCTGCCTTGGTCGAACAACCAATAATATCACTGAGTATAGTGAAAATTTTGAACTCTTTTTAGAAGCAGTTGCTCTTGGCGTTAGGGATTTAGTTATTAAGTTGGATTCATAATTCGTTGTGTTACAATTGAACAATCATTATTTAGTAAGAAATCCACAAATATTTCATATGTATCTACGTGTTAGATTGTTGGAAAGAAATTTTGATTACATTACATATCAACATATTCCATATAATTTAAATCCATTAACTCATGCATTAGCAAATTTTGTTCTTGATAGACATTTGTGTCATTTGTAAAACTGAATAATGTTATGAACACATAAGTAGAAATAACACACACACACACACACATATCTATCGATATATATCGTGTCTGCCAGAGTGTTTACATCAAAATGTAAAAAAATAGAGTGTTTTGAGACACTTCGCTTTCAAAGCCTACAAAATGTGTAAAAGACTAGAAGAATTATCAAACTACGTGGTGCTCATGATAGCACACGACTGCTCTGATCACTTGACCTAACAACCGATGTAGTCTCGTAGAGACTCCAACTGTATGTCTCTGCCAACACAGTGGAACATCATCGATGGTGGCATAATCTGGAACCCATCGGGTGATTGCCTCCAGGTTGCGCTCCATCTCGGCTAAGGGGTCAACCCCTTCCTCGTAGTCTGTAGCCACTATCGGATGGGAAGATTGTCGTGCTATTTGCGACATTCCTGGTGGTCTCTCTGGTCCCACATTTTCTTATCATAAGTTGAATCTTAGATTACATTCTCATATTAAAAAAAAAAAAAAAAAAAAAAAAAATTACTTACGTCGGTCCACTGTTCGCCTCATGGTAGAGGTAGATCTCGATCCCCTATGAAATCTGTGCTGACATGAGTATATTCATCCACCATAAGTAATTGGCGTTCAAGCCAAGAAAATAACTATGGTGGGTAGTGCATATGTTGGCCTGTGCCTCCTCAAGGCATGAGCTGGCTCCATCTCACAAGCGTCAGATCTCGGGGGGTAGGATGTGGTACTTATGCCCATTGATACCAGAAGAGTGGTATTCGCTCCAAGAAGAAGGTCACTGGTATGGAACCAAACTTGAATTGCTTTAGGTGTTCGTGCTTACCCTTGGTTAGTTGGCGCTTCATGTTCGCCAGAAGGCCTGCACAACAGTTGAAGATGGTGGGGGTCAAACAACCAATAGTGCACTGAAACTGAGACTTGGAAGCCTCATGAAGAGCTTGTGTGCCAGATACATGTACCATGGTGAACAATATTGTTCTCAGAACAAGTTTATTGGTGATTGTTACAATCTTCACCTTATCTCTGTTGTTTATCTCGGCTCTAGGACAATATCTATGGACTAAACTCCTAGTACTCTCACCTCCTTGACAAGATCCAAAGAGTTGAATGGCTTCTCGTCGATGGGATAATCCCGTGATGAAATAGATTTCCATTTCCTCTAGTTCTGTTTCTTGCCCTTTGATGATGAAGATATCTCAATCTACATCCCAAGGGCTGATCAAATAAGCTAGCAACTCCATCTATGCCCTCAAACCTGTGGTCTCGAAGAATTTTAGTAGGCCACAATCCCTCAAAGCATTTATGCATGTCGGATCTTGAGATGATTGGTGATCCTTAGCCTCATGACCTCTTTCTTTCCACTCTAGGACCATATTTCTCCTTCAAACAACATTTAAACACTTTTTAATGCTTTTTCCATGGATAAAAATCAACATTTTTTGCTTTAAAATGAGTTGTTAATGTCCAAAAATCACTCTTGGTGCCATCGTGTGAGCCTTTGGGCTTGAGCGTGACCATCGTGGGTCTGATGACCATACTTGCGATGGTTGCTAATGACCTAAATTTTAAAAATCCTTGTTTCTAGCTTAAAATTCACCGTTAAAATTGCATAAAAAGGTAATGAAATGCAAGAGGAAGGATGAGACTCTTACCTGTCGCAGATGGATCGTGAAATGGTACCCCAGATCCCCTGCAACAGCCACTGGAAAATCAAGGAAATTAGGGCGCAAAAAACTTTCAAAGCTTAGTTTGGTAAAATGGTAAAAAATGAAATTACTTTTGCCTATTTATAAGTTTTGAAAGTCATTTTGTCAAATATTTTTGTAATATTTTAATATTTTCTCAATATCAGTGATGGGTGCATTTCTTGTGCAGTTATAGGTGCCTTCAATTTGAACAATGATCATTATTGATCAATTCTAGGAGTTTTATTTTCTCTTTTTTCAGACTCCTTAAATAAACGAAAAAGGAACCCCCCTGGAGTCATCTTTCAACTCTTTTCTGACTCTCAAAAATTGAAAAGATTGTAGAGTACTTGTAGTTTCGAACTCATTAAAGTAAATGAATCGACGTCACCTCAGTATATGTTTACCCCTTTTTCGGGCTGAGACTGACTATTTATGAAAAGGTACACCTTGGTCGACATGGTCAAGAGGTTCCCTCGGATATTGTTTTCTACCTTTTCGGGTTCGAGGGACAAATTACGAAAAGGGACATGACAGAGTTATCTTTTTCGTTTCTTTTTCAAACTCTCCAAACATGAAAAAGATATTGAGTTATTCTTACATCAGGCTCGTTAAAATTTTACGACGAAAGGCTCGTCACGATGACGGGACTAAGCTTCTTCTTCCTAGGGCTCGTAAAACTTACTAGGATGGATTCATTCGAAGAATGAACTTACATACAAACATATGTTATCCCCTTCAAGCTTGTGATAAAAATAATTGGGGTACTCGTTAGAAATAACGGGGGAAAATGAAGATGATGTTGGAAACACTGGGGGGGGTGAATCAGTATTTCTTTTTCCCACTATTGTTTTACCAGTTAAAAAATAAATATTCAGAACACAAGATGAACAACAAGAATAAATGCTTTTATTAATATATAAACTGTGCAGTAAAATAGATACAATGTATAGATGGTTACAATTAGTTGCCAAGCTCCAACTTGGACTTTGGTGAGGCTCCAACCTCCAGAGCACCAACTCTATTTCGCCAAGACACCAATATTGGACTTAGGAACACAAACTCCCAAGGACTTCAATCCTTCCTACTTCTGAGGCATCAACCCCAAGGAATCCAATCCTACTTACTTCTAAGGAACTAGCCCAAGGACTCCAATCCTTCTTGCTTTTGAGGCACCAGCCCCAAGGACTCCAATCCTTCTCACTTTTGAGGCACCAGCCCAAGAACTCTAATTCTTCTCACTTCTGAGGCACCAGCCCCAAGGACTCCAATCCAATCTTGTCAAGACACTTTTGGTAATAATATTTTGCTCTCAAAACTCTTCTCTATTGAGTTCTGTCTATTTACAGCTTCGCTGTAGTCTCCATGCTACAACATCAATGACAACCAATCTTCTTATGGAGAAGTCTTTACAACTCTCCATACTGTTCACACGAAGTCTCCAATAGTCTTTGTGCTCTCTGATAATGTCTTCACACAAATTTAGTTAGTCTACTGTTAGCTGCACTAAACTCTGTATAAAGAACAACTTTTTGTTCAAGATTATGTTCTCATTGTCACAGTGAATGCTTCAGCATGACTGTTTCTCTGCTGGCTGCTTCTCCCCTTTGACTGCCTACCATTCTGTTGGTCCTTCATCCCTCTTACTGTTCTGCCACACCCTCTTTCTGTCCTATTGGACCCTCACATGACCTCTATTTCCTCCAGCGTATTTCAACAACTTTCAGCAGCTGCAGCAACCTTCACCAACGTTCACCAGCAACTTCATACAATGCTTAACCACCTCTGCTGCTTCTGCTACCTCACATTTTGGTTCTTTGCCACACCAGAAAAAAGGCTCCAACAACAACAGCAACAATAGCAACAACAGCAATAACTGCAACAGCAACAACAGCAACAGCAACAACAACAACAGCAACAACAGCAACAACAACAGCAACAACAACAGCTGCAACAGCAACAACAACAACAGCAACATCAACATCAACAGCAACAGCAACAACAACAACAACAACAACAACTACAACAACAACAACAGTTGCAACAACAACAATAGCAATAGCAACAACAATAGCAACAACAACAGCAACAACAGCTGCAACAACAACAACAGTTGCAACAGCAACAGCAGCATCAACAACAACAACAGCAACAACAACAACAACAGCAACAACTACACTCTGTTTTTACTATTTTATACATTCTCATGCCTTTGTCCATTTGTTTCCGCTTACCCAATGGCTCTTTGGCTTCCTCCTTGCTCGCTTGAGCTTCAGCTTCCTCAACACTCGCTTGACTTCTAGCTTCCCTCCTCCATTCGCTTTAGCTTCCTCATGTTTACCTTCGATTGATGGTGTCACGAAAATATAATGTCATTGCGGAGGTGTTTCAGCAACGCTGAAATATAATTTCGTCACAGAGGTGTTTCAGCAACGCCAAAATATAATTTCGTCACGGAGGTGTTTCAACAACGCCAAAATATAATTTCGTCATGGAAGTGTTTCAGCAACGCTGAAATTGGTGTTTCAGCAACGCCGAAAATGGTTTTTCAGCAACAAGAAATTGATGTTTCAACAACTTTTCTCCAACTTTTTCAACAGTGTTCAACAGCTGTTAAAGCATGCATACATGGGTTTTACAAGCCCGATAACGTAACCTGCTCATACAATATAAACTCTACCTTTTTCACTCTGTCAGTGTATTTGCATATGAGTCTAAGTCTTTCGCCTCCGATAGCTCTATTTGCGTTAAATGCATATACAGGTCTTTGCCACCATATGCATGTTTATGCTCCACTTAGCTCCTCTTGGCTCCTCTTGTGTGCTCCTCTTGGCTCCTCTAACTCTGTCTGCTTCCTCTATGGCTCCAATGGTGGTGCTTCGTGCTCTGGTAGCTCCTCTCGTCTCCGTCTGCTCCTCTGTGGCTCTGATGGCTCTGTTTGCTGTTAAATGCATCCATTACTCTTCTGATGGCTCCCGATAGTGCAGTTGCACGCATACAAGTGATTTCTGCTCCGGTAGTTGTTAAATGCATGTGTATAAGCTGTCCGATCACTCTGTTTCTGTGTTTCCTCCGTTTGCTCTGTGTGCTCCTCTTCATTGGCATATATATCTGACATATGCATATATATGACTCCTCCAACTGTTTGTGTCCTCTGTTGCTCCAATAGCTCTGTGTGCTGCCTCCCATGGCTCTATTCTTCTTTGGCATATATATATATGTGTGTGTGTGTGTGTGGCTCCTCTTACTTTGATATGCCTCCTTGCTCTGATATGTCTGTTTCCACATATATATATTTATATATATATATGTCTCCTCCTGCAGCTCCTCTTAGTCTAATGTGGCTCCTCTGGCTTGGCAGCGTCTTCCAAAGACCTCCTTGCATATATGAATGCCTCTCTTGCTCTGATATCCTGTAATATGCTTTGATATGCCTCCTTAGGTAACTCCTCTTTGCTTATGGCTTGGCTATCCTGATGGCCTTGCTCCTATCTCTTCATAAATCTGCTCTGCATCCCCTTGGCTTCATGTCATCCTATAGTATCCACAATATTGCCATATTGACATCAATGACAACCTAGGTCAACAGATGAGACATCTTTTGTATAGGAAACATGTCGCTCTTGAACATGACACTATTTTGGTTTCCTCCCGGGTTTGGGTGATCCATCTTGCCTGTCATTCGAATATTCCACACTGTCATCATGACCTTTAGTCCCATGATGAGTCAGATGCTGCCACACTCCAGAGTCATGTCGCTTATATGTTCAAGAGAAGTCCAATATGCAATTATTTACCTATACATTGTTTGAGTCATTAGTACAGTCCTGAATATCATTCCACTTTATTCTTTGTTTCATGTCGATGATGGGGGATTTATCATTGCCCTCCTTCGATGGGTCACTTCGTTTAAACTTCAACTCACTATCCAGGAAGATGACTTAAGAACTCCCTTTCAGTACCTTGGACCTGGCATGCCTTAATTATCGGTTCTTCGCATCCGACGACAGGTCTTCATTATTGGCTTTTGATCAGGTGATTCCATGAGTGTTAGACCTTAAATTCATTATCGCATTCATGGATTGTATTGTTGTACCTTGAAGGCCATTATCATTATTGGTGGTTTCTCTCATCCCTGTTAATGGTCCACATCATTGGTCGATAATCAAGTGGTTTTTTAGCATGTTCAACTTCAACACGTTTATTCGCATGCTTGGATTTGTAGATTGATCGGGTTGGGATGGAGCACAAGACCTTGAGTCCTGTCTATTATGGTTCAAGTTGCATGGAGTTTTATGTTATTCAGGATTGCACACATGTTTCTACTATACAGATGGCTGTGACCATACCATGAGACTTAATATCTATATTGATCCTCATTATCTGGATGGTTGTGCCCATACCATGGATCTTGTTATATAGTCTACATCATCCGGATGTCTGCGTCCATGCAGTGGATTCATGTCTTAATCTCAAATATGTATATGTATATGCGTACTTGATTTGTAGGTCTCCTGAAACTGTGTTTCCTCGTCCTTGCCAAAAGCTCGTAAAGCATTTTAGCCATCACTCCTCGTTCTGCCTTCATGCTTTAAGGGGCACCTGTTACACAATGTTTTGTCATGCCTCCTGCACTTCCCTGTGACATACCCTGAAGTACCCGAAACATGATCATTATACAATATACTCATCAATATATATAGCTTAGATCCCTCCTTTAACTTTGCTTGGAAAATATTTGGAGCTTTCCCTGAAGAAATGGCTCATGAAACCCTAAAATTAAGATCATCGCCCTTATGAAGCTCAAAACTACAATGATCGCCTATTGCACCTTGTTAAGCCAGCAATGGCACCACTCTATTCTCTCTCAGACCCGCGATGGTATCAAAAAGGAAGCTTTCCCAAAGAGGATGAGAAGCTTCGTGATCTAGAAGCTTCTAAAGCGACAAGCTGGAGGTGGTTTCACATAGATGAGGTCGAATCCTCCTAATTTGACATATTGGTATCATTCCTATGAGCTACCTCCTTAAGATATGGGCCTAACCCTATCTTTGGAGGAGGTCTAACTCCCTCTCCCAGCCTATAAATTTTCCCTCTACCATTCCCAAATGGTCGATCTATGTCCATTTTCACCCCTATGATGAGCTTGTGCTTAGAGGTTATTCATTAGACTTGGAGAAGGAGTGTTGGAGAGTTTCTTGGCTTGAAATTGGAATACCACTCAAGGAGAGCCTTTCAACATCAAGGCTATGGTTGTAATCTTCCCCTTTATTCTTTAAATAATAATACAACTGCTGGTTCATCTTCCCAAAATATATATGTTCATGTATGTATTTGTTTGGCATTCTGTTGAAGGCCCCGAAAATCAGGTCAATAACAAGGGGGATACCCGCCCGGTCCGGACCTTGGTTGGCAGCTCCTTATCCGTTTGGTATAGCGGGTTCAACTGGGGATATGGTATCAATTTCCCAATTCAGTGTGTGTGTGTGAGAAAGATGGGATTTCTATTCGAAATGGAATACTTCTATCCTAATTCTAATCTAATGCTATGCTGTTGTATTCTAATAAACAGAAAAACATCAAAATTTATGCTAACCCGGGGTGTGATCTTTCTTCTATGCGATCTAAAAAGATTTCAAACAATAACTAGTAATAAAGATCATTAAGCTATTATAAGAAAAGAATTCAATAAGGATGAACTACTTTGTATAAGAAGTTAGACGAAACAGTTGTGAAAACTTATCGCATAAATGAGCTATTCATACAATAAACATAAACAAATAGTTATCACCGTACAAAAGTGCCAAATGATAACTCAGACATCCATGCTGTAATATATAAACAACTAAAAACTGAATATCACTTTGACGCATAAGCAGAAATGGTTAAGAGATAAAAGTACCTTTTATAACTAGTCCTACTCATGAGCTTCAAGCGACAATTGATTTATCTCTCCTTGATTTAACATTCACCAAGAGTACAGAAGTGCAACATCAGTAGCAGATATCAAATGAAAATATCAAATAAACCTTGTTCCATTCATTCACCAAAACCTCCTCTGAGGGTGCAAAAGTGCATGTTCTGAGGACAAG